>CAEFZY010011045.1:0-27766 GCA_903066815.1 Brachyrhaphis roseni
TAAATCATCATCACTCCAAATCCTACCTGGGTCTCCAGCGTCTGCCTCACCACCTCACCTAAACCGTTCATGACAGACAGAGATCCAAAAAAAGTGGTGAAATCAACCTTTATTGCAGTTTCACAAATCAGAAAAACCAAACATGGTTTTAAATATTCTGCTATTATAGCAGAATAATCCAGTCCAGGTTTGAAGAGTCTAGATGTTGTAGTTTTTAAACTAGAGTTGATTAAAAATGCGGAAGGTAGTGAAAAATTGGGTGGAATCGCCGTTTAATCATTTCCCGAATCGGAAGCTAGAATTGGAAACCAACTTCAGCTTCGTCACTTTCTGCTCTACTCCAGCAGGCTCTGTCCCAGAAAATGTCTGCTGATCTACTTGTTTGCTTGTGGATCTTTTTGTTTTTATTTTTTTAAGAGCAATGAGAATGGGTAAATCGATGGTCAGCAGGGACGGAAAGCTGCCCTTGACCCTGCTGTGTAGCTGGAGGACAAGGAGTGACAGAACAGGCCAAACCTGTGTCGGCTCTCTAGGTGACAGTGATTTTAGAAAGGTCAGCAGCAATGGGTCACATAGATGAAAACACAAACACAAAATAGAGAGATCAGATGACATGACAGGTGTGCTCCCAATAAAGTTCCTTTTGTGATTAAGGGTTTTGTTAGTTTTACTAAGATGACATCAGCACTGTAAGCCCAGTGTCACTAGCAAGGCCATATCTAATGCCATATACTGAGTTTTTATAAGCAAACACTTACTCTTTAATAATACATTTAAAAAAAAAAGTGAGAAGGGATGTTAATCTGCTGCTTTAAAACAGTCGATAAATCATCTTCAGTGGCAGCTCAATGAGTTGCTTTGTTTTGTGTTTGGTCTGATCAACTCAAACACAAAGATTCTTGAACCTGCTGTTGGCAAAAAGGTAGAAGCGATGGAAGTAAATGAAAACCAAAAAGAAAACACAGATTCAGCTTTTCATTCAAAGGTTAGATTTGACTGTAAATACATTTTAGAACATTATTAAGCACATATTACATGTGCCTCTTAACTTTATCGCCTTGTTTTACCAGGAAGCTCTGATTGGTGATCAGCAGGTCGAATACAGAAAAATCTTTTTAATTTACTAAATGTTAAGCGTTTGTTATTTGTACATCAACATTTGCATGTATTTTGATGTTTTTTGAAATTGTGGTGCTTAAATTAGTGTTTAATAAAAATCAGATAAAGGTTTGGGGCATATCTTTTGATGCATAAAATAAGTAATCTAATAATTTCTTTATTTTCATGTTAAATTAAAATTTTACTCATCAGTTTCTGTTTTATTGTACTTTTAAAAAATGAAAAAAAAAATATATATATATATATCTCAAACTTGACATCTCAGGCCTGAAACCAAAAGTTAGTGGCATCTTGATTTTTACATCTAGATTTTTTTTAAAAACATTTGCATCACTCTATGTATTTAGAAGTTTTGTCTTTAAACTGCAGCTAAACGTTTACATGCACATACTTGTTATGTAGTGCTGTTTTTATTTTATTTTTCAGCACATTGCGTCTACTACTAAACTAATGAAATGAAACAAAAATGAACAAGGGCATAATTATGGTCAAAGCTGTTGTGGCCAACTACACGGTTGAAGGTTTCTTGCTCCAGTGTGAAGCAAGGAGCTGCATGTGGGACTGGTGTGATGCTTATCAGTGAATGAGGGCAGGTTGGGGCTTCTCTGTGTGCGAGTATGAGAAAAAATGTGTGTCCTACTTTTTGTAGATGAAGGAGAAACATTCCTCAGAGGTGAAAATGAGGAAATGCATTGTTGAATGTGATCATTTTTAAGACAGGAACTTGACAGGCCCATATCTGCAGTTACTTGTCACAACAACAATGTTTGGCATGGCTGTTGAGAACGATTTAAACCCAGCCTGGGATAATGTTGTGTGTGTGCCTTAACATCCCCTCTTTTTGCTTTTTTTTTTTCTGTTAATATACTGATGATTGGTTTGAGCAGAACCATTTTTAACACATTTCTATCTACTTTTCTGATGTTTGCACCTTCATAACCATGCCAGGACCCAGTTGAGCAGTGTCTTAACTTGCATTTTAGTGTACTGTGAAAATCTAACAATGTGGCAAACATGGCCAGTTTGCTTCTACTATTGCAAAACTTATCACTGGATATGCTCTTAACTGCCACCAGACATTATAAACCCACATAAATACTGCAAATATGTTCTCGTATTGTTGTCAATTCGTGGTAAAACAGTTTCTTGCACAGACCCATCAGCTGTTCCAAGATTAGTTCAACACTAAACACAAGCAAACATAGCTCTGTTTTAGAGATTATACCTTCAGTATTCACATCTGAACTTTTTTTCATCTCCAAAGCCCTTCGATTAGTCTATGAAACGACATTGCATTAATCAGGATTACTCAGCAGCAGCAAGGTTTACTTGGCAGATTATCCCATGTTCCTCCTTAATCATGACACAACCGTCTGTGTTGGTGTGAGCCCTCCTCGTAGATGTACATCTACTGTCTGGAGCAGGCCGAGCTTCTGCCCCATGAGGCACCGGTTGTTAGACTGTTCTACCTTTACAGAACTGAGTGTAGGAGGAGTCTCACGGACACAGACTGGGGCAAGCGGGGGAGAAATAGGCTGTAAAATAAGCTCTATTTATGCTCTGACGCGACTTGGTACGGTGAGTTACAGAGAGGAAATTTGCAATGTTATTGCACAGCTTCTTGCTTGGATATGCTTAAAGTAGAACTGGGTTAGAGCTTTTTAAACCTACTTGTAGTTGGAATCACATTTTTTTTAGGCTTTTTTTTTGAGGGGGAAAGAGGGTAGAGAAGTCTGATGTAATTCAGTGAACTCTGACCATGCACCTGCTCTAATCCTATCACGATTTTGTCCAGAAAACCCCCAAAACAAAAAAAACCCCATCACTTTTCCCTCACAAATCTCCTTGTTTTGATAAATGGCCAGAATGGGCTGTAAAAAGAAAAGCCTTTCCTCAAGTTGGGAGTCCTATCAGCACCGAGGAAGGAAACGGACAGGAAACGAGAAAGGAAGGATGTGTCTTACAAGAGAGTGTTTGAATTCAGCTGGTCTGTTTCTTGTTTTTACTCGTCTGCAGCTGCGCACTCAGGCCTTTGCCAGCAATGGTTTAAAAATAAGAGTCCTTTGACTTATGGCTCTGGATTTCAAGAAGTTGTGTTTAAGTGCTTGCCACATCAAGAGTTCCTTCTTCTTCTTCCTACTTAGACTTCCCTCCCGTGCTCATGATGGCGCTCATGTTTATTTTCCAGAATGTGTTCTGTGTTGTTTATTGCCATATTTCTGTGTGTCAGGCTCAGGTGGCATTCCTGCAGGGTGAAAGGAAAGGCCAGGAGAACATGAAACAAGACCTAGTGAGGCGGATCAAAATGTTGGAATATGCCCTCAAACAAGAAAGGTAAGTACAAGACAGTAAAGTGATCTTTTTGTCCTCAGTAACCTTTACCAAACGTTTTACATTCTGTAGGTGTTGCGATCTAGTTCGGATGGATGTTTGTCTCCTGTAACGTTGTTCTTGTGGGATTTTCTTTGCTTCCAGGGCTAAGCACCAGAAGCTGAAATCTGGAAATGACCAGAGTCCTGGAGACAAGAAGCCTGAGATGGAGGCAGATCAGCGTATGTTTTTAATTTTTTCTAATCCAGTTAGTTATGTGGATGTATTATGTGATCCACGTTATGCCTTCATTTCCTTAGTTCCCAATGGACCAGCTGAGACCGACTCCGAGCCACCCAATCAAATGTCATGGAAAGAGGGTCGTCAACTACTACGCAAGTATGCCATGACTTTCACGTCAAAGATTCAAGAACCTTTTTTTCCACAAACCGTCTTGAGAACTTTGCCCCTGTAACGCAGGTACCTTGAGGAAGTCGGCTATTCAGACACCATCCTGGACATGCGCTCTAAACGCGTGCGCTCTCTGCTAGGGCGGAGCAGCCCCGAGGCCAACGGGCCCCCATCAAGCGACAGCTGTCCGGAACCAGAACCCCGAGCGGCTGGAGACTCATTGTTGGTCAGACAAATAGAAGAACAAATTAAAAAGTGAGACATTTTTGCTGCTGCAACTTGCAATCACAGTAGTGAGGTACTGCAGGTTGTAATCATAAGTCTTAATATTCTGAACTTGGATATTGTTTTTCTTTCTTTTTCAAATTTTCCTTCTTTCATTGTTTACAGTTTTTATTAAGTATCCCAGCTCTTGCCTAATAATGCTTTATAAATGCAGTGGTTTTACAATGATTTATATTAAAATGACATTTTTTTTACCCTTCATACAACCCATCAAACTGTAATTTAACATTTCAAATATCAATATTGTTGGTTTTGATTTACTGACTAAAATTAGCACTCATTCAGATAAAAGGGGGGGGAATTTTATTATCTGCTTTTTTTTCTTTAGATAACTGTGTATTGAAGTTGTGCTTTGCTTCATACACAGGGTTTAAAATACCAAACCCTTTGTAAGACACACTATAGAGTAGGTGAAAAAATGTTTTAATATCATTATTTTGCATGGAAATTTGAGGATCTTCTTTGAATTGCGACATAAAATGGTCCTGATGCGTGACCCAGTGAAGCAAATGTAGAGACCATCTTAAGGACCTGAAAGAATTTTGTGTCTTCAGATAAATATAAACTAATCGCAACATTACAAATGTTGTGTAAACTCCAAACAAAATTGTTTTTACATAATTGTTTTATCTTTTCACACTGTTGAGCTGTGTGAAAATGTAACTTTCTGTATGTTTTAACAGGAATGCAGGCAAAGAAAGCTCCAAGGAGAGCGTCGGCAGCTCAGTGCTCGACAAGATCCCCTTCCTTCCCGGTTGCGAGGATGACGATGAAGAAGACAGTGACGAGGAAGATGACTTCCAAGGCATGACCACTGATTGCATTGACGGTCCACGCAAAATCAAAAAGCCCCGTGTGAAGGTGAGATCAGTGAGTTGAGCCTGATGAGTTGTCACAAAGAACAAGCTGCTCATCACACCAACTGTATCTCTTTTTTTTTTTCCTGCTGTCCAGATAAGTTCAGAGCCCATGACTACAGATCTTGACCCGGAGGATGAGGAGGACGAGGACGACTCAGAAGACGCCCTGAATGAATTTGACTTTCTGGGCTCGGGGGAGAATGGGGAGGGGGCGGGAGAGGCCCGGATCTCGGGCGATGGACGGGAGATAGGTACGCCGCTACCGTAGTTGTCAGCACTGCCAGGATCACTGCCGACTGTCTTCTCTGCCTCCACTCGCTCACCTTTTTACCTCCTACGTCCTGTTGTGTCTTGGCATCTTTTTTCGTCAATAAAACCGACCTCTTTTTTCCCAACCGCCTGTCTCTCTGTCCTGTTTCACGATCTTTAGATCTGTGTGGCTGCCATCTTTGTCTTGTATATTGTGCAGCTTGAAAAGGTGATCACGCATGCTGCCTTCACTGGTCATGTGCTCACATTTCATTCCTTGAAACCATAAATACACCATGTAGATGTTTCACCCATGAAAGTGGATGTAAAGTAGTTGAGGGCCTTATGTATATATTTAAGGTATGTAGTGTGTCTTTTTTTCTGCTTTTCTTCTCCTTTCATTTGTTTCATCTGCTGGCCTCCATCATTTCTCCGCCTCTCGGAACTGACTGGATGTTTTCTTTCTCCCTCTTCTCGCCGGGTTCAGAAAACCGCAGGAACAAGCTGCAAGGCATGATGTCGGACTTCTCACCTAAACCATCTCCGCCCCCATCTGTATCGGGACAGGCTCGCTCCGGGGAAGGTGAGGTTCATTCTAATATACTCATCAAAAGGAAAAAAATAAAATAAAATCCACACCTGAGTTATTTTACCAGTGTACTCCCACACACACGCTTGTAACTTAGACACTGAAATTCAAACTTAATTTTCTCAGTTTTAAAGCCTGTGCTAGAAACAAGCTTTAAAACTGCTTGTTTTAAACTACGCCTACACCTGTAAATGTTATCTTTGGTACACTGTGTGGGAGTAATGCACCCAGAATAAAAGAGCACAGTTTTCTAAAGTTCTTCGCTATGGAGAACTTGCAGCATACAATGAGGAGTAAGATGCTTTTCCACGTTCGACCTGCAGGTGGTGCCCTGGGATTCTCCTCCGATGTCTTTATTATGGACGCTGTTGGAGGAGGCGACATGAACCTGGGTGAACTGGCAGATCTCACCGTCGCCAACGACAATGAACTCTCCATCGATGTAAATACACATCTGACCCAGTCAACCCTCTGTTCAGCATGTGAAGCAGCACATAACTCAATAATAACGCGTGCCTCACTTTTATTTTGCGTCCCACCAGATGCAGGACAACAGAGAGGAGTTCAAGAAGACCTGGAATCCTCGTTTCACGCTGCGCAGCCACTTTGACGCCATCCGGGCGTTGACGTTCCACCCCAGCCAAGCAGTGCTGCTCACGGCGTCTGAGGACGGCACGCTAAAGCTGTGGAACCTCAACAAGGCCATGCACTCAAAAAAGTAAGAGAACAAAATACAGTGACTTGCAAGGCGTTGCACTTCCCTTTGATTCTGCAAACTTTGTCGTGCTACATTGAGATTTCAAGAGATATACCAAGAAATGTGGTGCATAATTATAAAGTGGAATATGAAGCATTTTG
Organism: Brachyrhaphis roseni; assembly: GCA_903066815.1. Taxonomy (NCBI): domain Eukaryota; kingdom Metazoa; phylum Chordata; class Actinopteri; order Cyprinodontiformes; family Poeciliidae; genus Brachyrhaphis; species Brachyrhaphis roseni. Next base: position 6,682 of record CAEFZY010011045.1, read on the forward strand.
TTTTTCATAAATGAAAGCCTGAATTATTTAGCTTCCCTTAGCTTCGTTTACCCAGCTCTTCTATAAAACCAGATTTGCTTAGTGCATGACTAGCAGCTCCTCCAGAGTTCCCATGGACGTCTTCGCTCTGTTACTGATATCACACAACAGCTGGATTTACACTGGGATTAGGTTACACACAGGTGGGATCTATTTACTAGTTGGATTATTTCTGAAGGCAGATTATTAATTTACTTAGGAGAATTAGAGTTAAAGACCCAGTTTTCTTTTTCACATTGTTTGCAAAAACTTTTGAGCGCCATTTACCTTCCATTTAACAATTATACGTTCCTGTGATCTGTCACTTAAAATCCTAGTAGAATCACTGAAGTTTGAGGTTGTAGTATGACAAAATGTGAAAAGGTTCAATATGTATAAATACTTTCTCAAGACTCTATAGGGGCAAAAAGAGCTGATACTTTGAAGTATAAAGCACGTATAACAAGTTGTATCCCTCTACAGGAATGCAGCTTTGGACGTTGAGCCCATCTATACCTTCAGGGCACACAGGTGAGTTCAGTCTCTGACGTGTAAAAGCTAGTAACACTGTTTTTCCCCTGAAAACAAGCCACTGTCATCTGTCTGTGTTTTCATAGCGGAGCAGTGCTGTCGCTGACCATGAGTGACGACGGAGAGTCCTGCTTCAGCGGAGGTTTGGATGGAAGCGTCAGATGTTGGAAGATGCCCGACCTCAACGTAGATCCTTATGATAACTACGGTGAGACGTCACAGTTTGCTCAGTTTCATGGGACTCCGTTGGCCATAAAGCATATCCAGGACTCCTACACTGTGTTTTGATTTTTCACGTCTGCATAAGTAGGGTGAAAAATGGAAAGTGAACCTGAAATTGAGTTTCGAGGCTTTATTGGTTAATCCATCATCTGTATTGTGCACAAAAGTTCAGAATGTTATAAAAGCTGCAAGAATTTTGAGCATTTTGAAATTCAAATTTTGTACGTTAACAGAGACATTTAAAAATTAGGGAGCAAATTAGATGAGATTAAAAGGAGTTGTCAGTTTAGAGACTACAAACTGCTTTTTTTGTAAGTAGCACAAACCTGCCACCTGCTGTCCATTTAGGAGAATGAAGCGTAAGGGTGAATTACATTGTTTTTCATGTTGTATATAAATTATGGACTAACCAGCAGTCTGTGGTCTTTCACTCTGGCTGAAGAATAAAGTCCAAATGCTGTGAATGAGAGAAGGCTGACAGTAATTTTATTTTTGGAAAGTTATTAAATAATGTAAAAAAAAAGAAAAGAAAAAGAAAACTCATAATTTCTCAACTTCTATGATTGACTGTGGATTGTTATTTATAAGAAAAACTAAATCTAGGGAGAAAAAAATCTTCATGTTGAATTTCATTTAGTTCTCATTTGCTGCCTCCTATACTATGTTACACATGCATTAAAAACTGGAGTTCACAAACGTCTAACATCTACCCTGTTTATGCTCACATTTCAAAAATGACCTAAAACATAGTTTACAAAATCTTAAAATTTGCTGTTATCCTCACATCACGTATGTATTTTAAGTTTTAATAAACTGCGGGTCTCCCTTCAGATCCTGGCATTCAGAGCAGCGTGCTGGACGGCCACGAGGACAGCGTTTGGGGTCTAACATATTCGCTGGTTCACCATCGTCTCGCTTCCTGCTCAGCTGATGGCACGATTCGCCTCTGGGACCCTCAGAACTCGTCTCCCTGCATGTCCGTCTTCAACAAGGAGCGAGGTAGAGATCGGCTTTTGGAGGTTGAAAAGAGTCAAGCAACGTAAAAGCAGCAAACTGCATTTATATTTAAAACACATAACAAGTAATGTAACAAGTAACCATAACATTCAAAACAGACAAGCAGAGGAAATGGTGTTGTTGTGGGTTTGTTTTCTGCCACAAGACGAGGGGAAATTTTAGCTGACAAAGCAACAACAAAACATTGCAAAATTGTGTCTTAAAAGAGCAGAAAACTACTGATTTGTTCTAAAAAGTAGCATTCCTGACATTTGTTATTATGTCTTGCCATTTTTTGTGTTTATAAAACATAAGTTTATCACAATAAATTAAAAATATGATCAAAAGGTTTATTTTTCATTGTATTTCATTTAAAAAATGAAATACAATGGGCTCTATTTTAAGTTTTTCTTAATATTAATTTGGATAAATAAGGCTTACTGCAAGAGAAAAACCCAAATTTTGTTTCTCAGAAAATTTGTACTTTTTCCTGTGCACTTTTTCATTCCAATTAATTTCCCATTGTGCATTTTTGTGTGGTTTTATTTTTGAAAACATTGTATTTTCAGAGCACGGAACCCCGACGTCTGTGGCCTTTGTGACCACTGACCCCAACCAGGTGGTGGTGTCGTTCGACAGCGGAGAGACGCTGCTCTATGACCTCAACACGGAGCAGAGCATCACCGCGCTAGAGACGCAAACGAAAGATGGTACGTTCGGAGAATCTGCCTCCCTAATTTTCCACTACAAACAACCTTTTCCTGCTGCCTCAAGAACAAACAATTAGCTAAATACAAGAACCATTTGTATGTATGTTTTCCTTGCAGGCAGTGAACTAATCAATCGCGTCGTCAGTCACCCAAATGAACCCGTTTCCATTACTGCACATGAGAACCGCACCATCCGCTTCATGGACAACAGGACTGGTACCTGCTTGATATCTTCTGTTGTTGCTTCCCAAGTACAACCTAAATCTTCTGGAAACGAAGATTAATCCCAGTTTGCTGATGTGTTTGTGCAGGTAAAGTTGTCCACTCCATGGTGGCTCACTTGGATGCTGTCACTTGCCTCACTACAGACCCTAAAGGCACTTACCTCATCTCTGGAAGTACGTATTGCCCAGCTCGACTTATTAAGATCTTGACTTAAGAAACTACAGTCAAGAACAATTTTAATTATCATCCAATTTTATCACTGACAACCAATTATTATTTTCACTCAAAATGTCTTAAACGATGATTTAAAATGAACAAAAATTAAGATAATGAGATGGATTATTTTATTTCTCTGGGGAAATTAAATAATCGGCGTTGTATAACAAGACCTGAACACACTTCCCCACCTTTCACCTGCCCTTTACCTCTTGCAGGCCACGACTGCTCGGTGCGTCTGTGGATGCTGGACAACAGGACGTGCGTGCAGGAAATCACCGCCCACAGGAAGAAGCACGACGAGGCCATTCACGACGTGGCCTTCCACCCTTCCCAGCCCTTCATCGCCAGCGCTGGCGCAGACGCACTTGCCAAGATTTTTGTGTGAATCCACTGTTGCCACTTTGGTAAGATGGAAGATGTCAAAATAGATCTTGCGATCCAGATTGGGGTTTCTTAGCTTTGATAACTGTCATCAAAAAAAATTCTTGGTCACTAGAAACCCACCACACTTTATGAAAAGCTTTATTGCTGTTATTAATGGTATTTGTCTTCTTTCTATGTTGATTTAAATAATGTATATAATGACAAAGATTTTTTGTGTGAAAAAAATCTGGTGTTTTGTAAGATTTTTAACATTATTTCATCTTTCGTTTTTAGGATTTATAACTGCTGGCACAACATATGCACTAAAACATATTCAGATTACATTTGATATGAGGTTAAGGTTGAGAATGGCTAATTTTATGTTTTTATATTAGGATTTAGAAACTAAAGCTTTTTTTTTTAAAGAGCCCTCTTCTTCTGTTGTGAATGAAAATTCCCAAATATAACTTACTAAAATGTTCAAAAGCTCCAATTTCAGTCTAAGCTATAAATCATTTAATAATAGTTCTTACAGGTCATCTTTTCTTGCTTGTTTTGCTGTTCAGAAACCAAAATAAAACAAGAAAGTGACTGAGAGCCATTTTATCTGCAAGTTTGACTGTTTATGTGAGTTAGATCCATGCAGATGTAGTTGGGGGGGGAGAAGCAAATGGCTGTAAAGAGCTGGAAGATAACAGATGGGAGGCACAAAGGGATGACCTCAAATAAAGTAACTTATGTAATCCAACAGCCACTTTATTTTAGCAGAAATGAGCTCAAGTTACTGCAAAAACTATTGGCAACCCTTCATTTACTTCTAAGACTTTCAGCAAGGTTTTGTATGTTGTAGAAAAGTCTCTGTGTTCTCCTTGTGGTACACATAAGGAGAGAGTTAGTCACCCAGCAGGATGTTGTAAAGTTGTTGTTGTTGCCACAGAAACAATGGCAAGATTGTTTGCCTGCACTTACAGTGCCTTTCAGCTCTTGATGCAGATTTATGATTGCTTTCAGTTCTCTGTGCACCATCAAAACTGCTTGTATACAGGTGCATCTCGACAAATTAAAGTATCATCATCTGTTATTAACTTTTTATAAAGTCATTTCCAAAATAAAAACATATTTTATAAATTTCTTACACACAGAACGTATTTAAAATATATACATTTACATGTTTTTTTTTTTTTATATATATATTTGTGGCTTAAAAGTGAAAGCTCAGAATTACCCAACTATTTGAGTCCTGGTGGCAAACTTTTACACATCTGTTCTCCTTTAAATCGGAAAGTTATTGATCGAGTTATGCTTTTCATCTTAGTGAAGTACTAATTGGTTTACTTGCTCTGGCTGGGTTTGAAATAATTTGATTAGTCACAAGTACAAAGCTGCTGCTGCATCAGATTTAAGCCAATAATTGACATTAGTCAATTATTGGCCACTTAAGCAGGCATTGTTAATTGGCAGTAAAAGTAGGTGCCAATTCCAGAATGAAAATGAAATCAGCATCTCCTTTAAGCAAGAAGTGCTCTAAAATTTCATTTTAACTGGCCGTTGTTTGTATCACGCTTTTTCCTTCCACTTAATTTATGAGAAATATGCTTGGAACCGTCCTCCTTTGAACAGACAGCTTGTTTCGCAGCTTCCTCTGTGCCTTACCCTTATTCTGCAGAATGTCAGTGACTGCTTTTATTGTTTTCAATCAATCAATCAAGTTTATTTGTTTAGCAATAAATAAATGGAAGGTTGAAGATTGACCTGTAATTCTGCAGTAGTGATTTGTCCAGATTGTTATTTTGTATCAGTGTCTTGATAACTGCTGTTATTAAAGCAGCAGTTATCAAGACACCTGATGAGAGGGATGAGTTTACGATTTGAATCAGATCAATTGCAATGACAGGCAGGATTTTCTTAAAGAAACTTGTGGGCATTATTATATCTGTACAACTGGTAGAGTTGCTTAAGTGATTAATAATTTCTTCTAAGCTTTTATAGTTGAGTAGTTGAAATTGAGTCAGGTTTTTTGCATTTGTTGTGTTTGTTGTGTGCCCATTCTCTCATGCCATTTGTAATTTTTTTGCTGTAAAAATAAAAAAAACCTACACCTTTGAGAGCTCGCCCTCCCTTGTGGACCAACTTCCATAAGAGAGGTACTTTAGCTTATTAGAGGCAATTGTTGTCTGCCTGGGAACCACCGAGATGACTTCAGATGACTAAAACATGTAACCGCTTCTTAAGACAACTTACAAATATTGGATTTGGCGTGGATGTGCAGATTAACCCTCTATTTTTAATTTTTTTACTTTCTCCTCAAAGAAGTTGGCAAATTCATTACAGGACGTGTTAGAGTGCAGTTCAGGTGTTTCAGGAGGGTTTGTGATCTTGTCAATTGTTCCCAATAAAGGTTGAGCATTTCAAATGTTTTTTTTTTTATGATTTCCACAAAGAGCGTTTCCTTGAGTATGTTAGTGTAGAGTAACAGCTTCACGGTCGTTCGTATTTGAATTTTCTAACAAACTGATTGTTACGATTTTATAATAAGTAACTCATAATCATTCAATTTCACAGAGGTAATCAATTGCAAGACATAATTATGTGTTTTGTGATCTGAACATCCCTAATCCCGTCTTTCTGTTTCTGTCTCTTCAGCGTCCTGCAACCACAACGGGGCAAAAAGATGCTGAAGATGACAACGGAAGAATTTCTCTCTCTCTTTCTTTTCTTCTCTCTCTCTCTTTCTATCTCTTATCACACACACGCAAACACATCCAAGTGTCCTGCAGCCCACTGGCTGGGTCATCACCACAGGACATCAACCCCCCCGGCCCTTCTTCTACCCCTCACGGTTCTCTGATGCCTCAGTGACTTCTTGTAATACTAATCATATCTTGTACTGCTTTTCTACAACTTAAAAAGTTATAGCTGCTCTGTTTTCAAGTAATCATATTTAAAAAAACAAAAACACTTTTCTACACTACACTCTCCAGCTTGTTTTCGCCCTCTCTTCATTCTGCCTGTGTTTGTTAAGACACACCTGGTGTATACGTTTATGCGCTCTCGCTGCTGACACACTACCCACACTTCACTAGCAGGCTTGCACCGTCGCCTGTCCTTTCTGTTCTTCAGTTTGAATTTATGAGGAAAGTGTTTCTGGCAGACAAACAATAAAGTTGCTGCCAGGGTTCACGAGAAACACCCGATCCAGGCTCTGCTTTGGAAATTATCTCACATTCCAAAGGATCCATGTAGGTTGTGTTTGTTCGGTTCCACATTTTGGATAGGAGAATGTTTTACCTGGATTGTGTGTTTAATATCAGGAGACACTAAGCAGTAAACAAATAGCTTTACTTTTAAATACCTTATCACTTCATCTCGTTTCATTCCTCCGTGTGGCGTCCCGTGATTCTGCGTCTTCTCCTGTGGGTCGCTGTTTAAAGGCAAAAAAAAAAAACGCCCCTGAAACAACAGTTTCCCACAGTCATGATCCATTTCAAACTAATGCTCTCACACTACATTACACGGCTGAAGATAGAGATTATAGGACCCCAGCTGAAATCAGTAGGCTGTAAAGGTGTGAGCCTGGCCTTCGCGCTCTAGGCAAATGGCACAGATGCTGCCATTTGGTGTTTTTTACTGTACAGTGGAGTGTGCACGCGGGCGTTGTGTGTTTGTAAATGCACTATTTAAACCATGGTGCTACAAAAAGACCTCATCAGTCTTGAGTCAGAATCAGGGACCTGTTTATTGTGTTTCAGTGTGATTGTTGGCACTTTTTAATCTGTTTCGGTTGTGTCATTTCATTAGCCGTGGCCGTGTGTCTGAATTAGCAGTCGCTGTTAATGTTTTGATTGAGGAATGTGAAGAGTTTTGATTGTTTCAGGCCTCATTGATGTGCAGGTCTGATCCTGAGAAGGTCATTTTGAGCTTTCAGAAGAGCTTCATGAAGGCGGTGCCAGTTTCTGGGGGGGTTACGGGTTGTTTTGTTGCTGGTTTTTAATATTTTAGAAACACCAGAACTCATTCAGCTTTCTGTTGAAGGTGAAACGATGGGTTCCTTCTTGCTCCAGAGGCAGCCTAGGGGAAAATGTTGACTTCTGGTTAAAAGTTTGCAAACACTCAGCAAAATTATCGTTTTCTTTTCTGAGCTTTTAATGCTTTTTTTAAACCTTACTTTTTTAGGACAACTTAAAGAAAAACAGGTTTGGCGGCACAAGTTTGCATTTATTGTGGATTTTTTCTTTTAATCACACATGATCAAAACAACACAGATAGACTCAAAAACGAAAGTATTGCTAATTGCTCCTTAACAAATAAAACTTTTACCACAAGCATTATGCAGTCTATTTCGACTGGACATTTCATTGGACTGCATGTCAATTGGTTGGTTTCCTGCCATACACTAGGATTTTAAGCATATCTTATATACTTTCAATACTGTTGAGATGAGGGCCTTTTCAGAAATTTAATATTTATCAAGGTTAAAAACAAATATTGTGGAGTTTGAGAAAAGCCACAATGAATTTAAATTTGTGTTCCTACTTTCTCTTTTCTAATTCATTGAAGTTTTATCTTGTATTATGGGTCAGCCCAAGTGAAGACTGGTTGAAATAAGTCATTAAAAGTCCAGCACAAATATGCTGATACGTGTAAAACTCTGAACTAAACGTTCTTCTTGGGGAAAAGTATTGATGTAAAAAAAAAAAGTGTGGGTGTTATTTGACGCTGGTGACACCTGGTATGTCTCGCTGACTTGTTGTTTTGAACGTAACCCAGCGATCCCCTGGGTTTAACCAGTTCCTCTGAAACTCCTCACATCTGTCTCTTCCTTCGCTGCGTTTATACAAATCTCTGCAAAATCATCATCTGGTTCTGAATGTGCACAATCTGTCGGCATACGACAATGTTTTCGGTGTGAGAAGCTGCGACGCGTCAGGTTTAAACTAGCTAAACTAAGCTGTTGATAGACGAGGAGAAGATGGAGAACACATGCACTAAAATAGAGTTGTAAAATCATTGCTGAGTCTTTCACGACATTTAGGTAATCCAGATATGTTGTGGATTATCTGACATCCGGTAAATAAAGTCCTCTAGATTAGATTAGATATGGATTTCTAAAAACAAACATATTTATCAGGTTTAGGTGAAGTTTGCCTTTTCCCAAGCAGCCCTCAGTTCAAGACCCCTAAAACTTGATATACAGGGTCACAAATAGTTTTTTTTTCTTTTGCAATGCTAGAATTAATTATAAATCTGTATATTTTTTGTCCAAACAGGGTGTTGTATAAATGTGTGAGAATAGACAACATGTCACTGCTGTTAGTTTGACATTAATCTGAAAAATCAAAAAAAAAAAAAAAAAGATATGCCCCACAGCAGGTCATAATGTTCTGTTCCTATACTTAACTACTATTTACTTCCACCTTGCACTACATCTGAGAGTGAATGCTTAGTTTAGAAATGAGCAGATGGGGGTGCAGGAAGGTTTTGCAGGTGGCTTCGTCGCCTGAATCGAAACCTCTGAGTTGTTCCCTCTCTCCTCTGAGGGGAGTGAAGACAAATCAGTGTCACATTTAGAAAAGAAACCGGAAACAGGCTGTAGATGATGAGTAGATTCACCATTATGTGCTGTAAATGTCGATCATTTCATTGTTTTTCTTTATTGCATTTCATTTAAAAACAAAAAAAAAATATGAATATGATTATTAAGATTTAAAAATACTGTAGTACCAGAAAAGAGTCGTTTTTTTCCTTGCTACACATAGAACATACTTGTGAATGATGAGGATGATGTAAAACTTGTACAAAATAAAATAAAAATAATAAAAAAAAGGCAAAACGGTTAAAAAGCAAAAGAAAAATGCTGAAAATATGTTGGGGGGGGGGGAATAATCTGTTACCAGTCAGAGGCCAAGATAAAGGACTCTCATTTCTTTGTGTTTTTATTTTTTTATTAGCAACTTATCACTGTGTGATATTTTGTACATCATATAAAGCTGTATTCCAACAATTTCCTCTAACTACAAGGGATAAGAGACCTGCTTTTTATTGATTTTGTCTTATATATTTTTGAACTGCATTCTGGCTTGTATCAAATGACTCTTTTTGTTTACAGGGGTCGCCTGTTGTATGTCATTAAGGAAGAAAAGATGAAAAATAAAAATTTTGTACAGTGAAATAAGAACAGTCTCTGTGTGTTATACGGAATGTTATATTGACATTGAAGTTTTACAATGGAGAGCTGTGATCAGAAATTAACCTGGATTTCTGCAGCGTCTAATATTAAGATAAAAATCTTAATTTAGACCTGTAAAGCCTTAAATAGGCCAAGATTCCCCTCACAAGTTCTTAAATTAGTTATTTACCTTTTATACTCGAATGTTTGATCAATCATTGCTTCCTGTATTAATTAATTACATTTTTCATTCTGATAAAAAAAAAAAGTTTGGCTACACTTATTTGTTGAAAAAAAAGTTGATGCATGACAGTAAACAGCTTTGGTAAAAAAATAATTTAAAGTTGAACTGTTACTGGGAACAATGAGAAAACTCAAAAGAATCCATATGAGAACTACAAAGAATACTAGATTTATAGTCCTTTATTGTAGACATTTCTACAAGATGATCAAGTTATTCATTTCTCTCATTACTTTTCCAAGGCATAAAAGAATAACCAAACTTAAAACCGGTTCAGATGTCCAGAGACATTCCAGGAACCCCTGAGGCTCAAGCCTGACATGAACTGCTATGACGTTTGCATCGACTGAAAGTGTCCTAAAAGGTAAAAAGAGTGAAAGGAACTAAAATAGGTTATGGTGAGCACATCAAAATGAAGCTATTTGGTCATTATGACAAGTGGTACATTTGGAGGAGTCAAATGAGACTTGAGAAAACTACCCATTGTTCAGCATCATGCTTAGTCGTACTGATGCATTGCAGGAACCGGATGGAGTCTTAAAGAAGGACCACCTCCCAATTCTTTAATCTCAAATCAGATCTACAGCTGAAAGTTGAAAACAATAAAACATGTTTAGCCACGGATGAAGTGAACTAATGTTAATTTATTACTTTAATCCCTCTAGGAATAGCTTTCCCAAGGCACTTACCTCAAAACTATTACAGGAAAGCCAAGGGCTGGTTATTAATGAGTCCATTCCTGGAAACCAACATGTTTGTTTTTTCTGTTTTTCCAAGAAAAGTCACCAAATATCCACCTAGAATCACATCAAAAACTGGTCAATGGCTACGAAAAGCATGCACCTGGAGGGAAACATGGTAATTCACATTTAATATACTTTTAAAATAAAGTGTGAGAACACATCTGCATGGTGTCAACAACTAGTCAAAATGTAGCTCTATATGCTCATTCTTACCTGATATTGGTAGTAACATGCACAGATGGACATAATGTGTTTTATATGTGGTTTAAATGGCGAAAAAGTAAACATTAAAAATAAATATATCCTCCAAACGCACAAAACGGTGCCCTCAAGTGGTGAACGGAAGAAATAGTACATGATCACATGCAGCAGCTGTCACATTGAGGTCTCCTATCACAAAACCACCTTAACAGTACTTTGTTTTGTTTCATGTTTCTTACCAGAACTGAAAGCTTGAACGTGGGAATAATATTATAAATTAAACAAATGGCTCTGAGAAGGAAAATATGCTGCTGTTTTGACTCCTGATGCTTTTGTATGTCCCAAATTACAAAACTTCTGGTAGATGATTAGATAACCACTGAGAAGTCGTCGCCATGGTGATGACTGCTCACCAAGCCTCGTTTCTGTTCTGTTCCGTTTACCCCGGCCCATCATCTTCCAGCGTTCCCTGTCCACTGAGCTTGTTCTAATGCAATCTGACAACAAGTTAGGATGTAAACAACTCTGCAAGCAGGCGTGGTTCTGCTGTTACGGTCTGCGAAAGGTGCGACTGATCAACAAACAGGAGAGAAAGACGACGTCACACAGGTGGAAGAGGCACGGGAACACAACTTTGCGAAGGGACAGAAAGTGGCCATTGAGGTTGGGGGCAGGATGAGGAAGAGATGGGGAGGGTGTTTGAGCATGGAGCTGCCCCCTCGCCTCAGGCAGTGTAAGAGGATCTGTGCTGACCTCGTCTGAGGGACGGAACAAGCAAGCCAAATAACCCTAAACCGTGGAAGGAGAGAGAAAGAGGAAAGGGAGGGGAAGGAGGGGAAATGTTGAGAGTTTAGAGTCAGAAGGTGGAACTTACTGGAAGTTTATTGGCTTCAGGTGGTGTCAGTCACGTTACTTCCTTCTTTGCTGTGGTGAGAGGGCAGGAGGAAGGGTAGGAGGGAGGTACCCTCACATCAGCCAGCTCTGTCTCTCTGCTTTTTTCGCACAAAAAGAAGCCTGCACTTGGGTTTGAAAGTGAAACAGGGCAAGACTTGTAAAAGGAGTGCAGCCTCTTGGCCTTTTTCATTCTCACGGTTTCCTGTTCAAGGAAGCCATTTTGTTACCCAGCCCTGGAGCAGATCACTTATACAAAGTTTGCCATTGTTTTTTCTCTCTCCCCTGCTCTCGCCCACGGCTGGGGGAGTTTCACGGCCGGCTTTGGACTTTCTACTCTGCAGAGCAACATCTTTGGAGCAAGCCGAGCTGAAGGAGGAAGGTGGAGGTGGAACAACAGCAATGGTGGGAGGGGGCGGCAGATCTTTCCCCCTTTCGGTGCGTCTTTTTCTCAAGCTTGTCATGCTTGAAGAATGACAGAAGTCAGACGACGTGAAACAAGCGCCTGAAAGGACGTGAAACTGCTTCCTGGATAAGAATTTCTTCCTCGCTCCTCTGGAGGGAGGCAGACTAACGACTCAGGGGGGAACAGGGACTCTCTGCTCAGTGTGTGGATACCCATATTTCCTCTCTCCCAACAGGACAGTTTGAATGAGTGTGACTTTTCGCAGAACCCCCTCCACTTCACCAGGGTGTGTGCTTGCCTCTGTGTATGCTTAGAGCTTCAGGCAGCCGGCAGGGGAGAGCCAGTGGACTCTGAATGGCTAACGCGAGCCCCTGCATGACCTCAGGGGCAATGTCCCAGGTCTTCTTCCCCCCAGCAGGGGGCTCCCCACCTGGCTCAGCAGTGATGCAGACGGCCCCCCCCATATCCATACCCTCTATGCCTCCTCAGGCTCCTTTTCCAATGGTGGATCCGACAGCAGGACACGTTGGGATGACGATTCCCTCAATGATTTGCAGTCCAGATGGGGTGTCCTTCATCATCCAAATTGGTCTGACCAGGGAATCTGTCCTGCTGCCCCAGACTGCTGACCTGGCGTATGTGAAGCAAGTGGCCTGCTCCATTGTTGACACCAAGGTAAGACATGGGAACACCACAGAGGGGAAGTTTGCATGTGAAACGACAAAATGCGTATGATTTATTGATGTGCGAAAACCAGATTCATGAGTGAAAATTTGATTCTTCTTTTTTTTTTTTTCCACTACTGTCTAAGTTCTGTTAAAACAACAAAAAGTAAGGAGATGTACAAAAGTCTGAATAATGATAGCAATTCAAACATTTCTTCTGCAAGGAAGACAGCTTTGCATCCGTGGTGGGTTTGTGAAGCAGGCGGAGCGGGCGTTTGACGGGTTTCATCCAGCTGTTTACCCATGGGGCCACGCATGTGCTGCACAGGAAATAGCTGTTTATAGGAACACAGCGAAATCACTTGTGACCTTCATGTAAACTGACTCCTCATTACAAAAATTGATCTACAGGTGCTTCTCAATACATTAAAATATCTTTGCAAATTATTCTACATCATTTTTTCACTGATGTAGAATAACTACTGCCTCCATGCCATTGCACAAATTAAACCTTAATTTATCAAGGTTTAAATAAAAAAAAATTAAACCTTGATATTATTTTTATGGGAGCATTTCGTTTTAGGATTTTGAATACAAAAATATCACATTGAAAAAACACAACGTGTCCACGTACTGTACAGTAAATGCATTGGGCACCTCATTGGGGTCTTTTTTGCAGGAATTACTGCATAAATGTGGTGTGACATGGAGGTGATTATAGCTTCTGTTGTTTCTGGTTCCGTGTTGGCTTAAGACAAGGAAAGGGACAGCTGTTGCCGCTATCCTGGATTAAGAATAAATGTGGTGGCTCTGGAAGCCCCAGCTGTAGTTTAAGTCTGGTGAATCTCCCTCAGATCCTGACTGGATTTTACTTCATAATTCTCTCAAAACTGTGACTACTCTTGTTGTGTTTCTATCCTCACCTTTTCCCTCCACTCAACTTTCTGTTAATGTGCAAAGATTCAGTCTTCTGTAAGCAGCTAGCTTCTGTAGCAATGCCCTTCTTAAGGAGGGAGTCGAGGACTACAGACCCATTCAATGAACTGAAAATTTACTTTGGAACCTCAGAAATGCACTATGTAAATTAATTACATAGTGACAGATGTCTGAAAGCCTTTATTTCTGTTAAGATATTTTCCCACTTACAAGTACTAAAAATAAAAAATGCAAAATTACAAACAGTAGATCAAACCATTAGAAACTTATTTAAAACAGAAACATGGACTTAACAAAAAATGCATTTAATGCCTGCTTAAAGGTTATTTTTAACAGGAATTTTTATTCTGACAAGCGGGCCTCGTTTGAACTCGTATTCTAATTTATTGAATATGATTGTATAGGTCAGACAGCTTTGAAAGTCAGCAGTCTTCCCCATCAATGTGTGGGTCTTTGTGTGAAAACGAGGTAAAATGTTATTTATTTGTGGTATGTGTTAATAACATTTTCCAGGAATGTTAATTTTGGGGTCTAATCAACCTCTGAATCATTGTCCTCGAAATGAATGATCTGTGTGTAAATTAGCTTCAGAGTAATCAATGAATCTGTAGTTTCATGAGATGTACGTCAAAAGAAGGTCAGTGTTCTCTTTTTTGAAGCATTATTTGTGGTTTGTTGTCTTTTGGCTTTCTGAAGGTGTGGACTGGTTTCTTATAATGAGATTATTATGGTTTTCCACTTCTAAAGTTGAAGAAAAAAAAAATCCCTTTTACTTTGTGCACAGAGTAAGTTTTGCATTTCAAGCCACATGAAGCCAGTTTTTGATAAATGCTTCAGTCATTTAGTTTTCCCAGTCAGTTATTCTCTTAAAATGAAAATCCCAGATGTCGAAGGATATCCCGTCATTCACTGATTTAGTGTAAATATTTTAACAAGAAATTATTAAATTATTAGACAACATTGGAAGGTTTTTCATAATAGTAATTTGAATGTTTTGTCGATATAAAGTGAAGTTTTCAAACCTTTGAAACCTTTTTGTTCTGGCGGTAATGCACCATTACCACTTGTCAGCCATGGTGGTGGTAGCATAATGCTGAGGGTCTCTTGCAAAGCGAATGGAGGAGTGAAGACGCAGGAGGATCCCCACAGCCTTCAGCTTCATCTCAAATAAGCAACCAGATATTTAAAACTTCTGCAAAATTGTGCGTGTTGAACAGAAAACCAATTTCCACATCAAAGCTGATTTTGAAAGAGAGAAAGCAGGCTAAGGTTTAAAAAAGGTTTAAAATTATAAAAGAACATGTGCACTATGCTTAAGGGCCCAGCTTTTACCAGGCAATCATCTACTGTAAATGAACACTGATTTTTTATGTTTTTTTTGTTCAGCTTGCGGTCTATTGATGAAATGCCAGAGCTCCTCGTCCTTGCTCATGCACGTTATTAAAAATGAGTTTTCATTTTCATTCTCTTGGAAACCAAAAAACTTCAAAACACCGACACAGAGGCAAGAGTTGGCAGTGACATCCTCTGTGCAACAGGAAGCAATGTGTGCTATTGGAAATCTGCTCTTTATTTATGAGCCGGTTGCATGCATGGCAGCTAAACTGTTTCCAGGACGTATAAAGCTGGAAGGCTGAGCAGTTAATATCAGTTTTTATCCATCGCTCGGGCTGGCAGGTGACAATCAGCTGATTACCCAGAGCTCGCTAAGAGAAGCTCTGTTAAGCTTACAGCAAATGTACATTTTCCAGGAAGCAGTGGCAGTTCTATCCAACCAGCATTAGCCACTGTGCTAATCAGTTCTTTTGTTTCTCTGCAGCAGGCTTTGTTCTAGCTTGCAGTGTCAGTGTTTCCCTGTCATGCACCTGCATGTTCCTCCGCCTATGGTTAACAAGCCTAAACGTACAGCTGCGTGTTGCATTGTGTTGTGCTATGTTATGTCCAGCTCACTTCAGCTTCAGTCTTCCTCTTTTTTTTGCATTTCCCCTGCACATATGTTTCAATAAATTACTGGTTCTCTCCACCTAATTCCCTTTTTTTTAAAAGTATTATCAGACAAAAATCTATTTTTCAAAAGTCCAATACTCTGTAGCCACAGGTTCACTTTTTACCATATTTGGTCATACTGATAACAGCCACTAACTTCAGTGTATTTTATTGTGAAGTCAGTGCAAATTAGCACGTATTTGTGAAGTGGAGCATTGACTCAGAAAGGCTGAATACAGACCTACGCCAACATATTTATTTTTTTCCCCACATCAAAATTAAGCACTTTTGTTTGGTGCTGGTTGATGATATAAAATCCTACCCCAAAATCTGCTTGTTGTTGAAGCATAGCAAAATGTGTAAAGGTCCAAGCACCATGAACTCTTTTTTTATTAAGAGGTTGGCAGAATCAAAGATCGTTTTAAACTTAAAACCAAAATCATATAGTTTTTTTTTTTTCAGTTTTGGTATATTTTTATGGAATATCTGAATACAATTGCCACAACAGATTGACGTTATTGGTATAAGATTATTTTTGTTTCTCAGGCATCGTGTAAATTACTGCAAACTCTTTTAGTTTTCAGTTTAAAAGTCTGTGTTCTGAACAGTCAGGGACTCAATTAAAAATTATTTAACAACAAAAAGTTGCTCTAGAAAAGATCAGTTACTTTTATTTAATTTCCATGGGGATTTAGAGCTGAAACATGAACTGTTGTCAAGGTGCATCGGAGTTTGTAGGCATCACTGCATTAGGAGTAGAGAAGTATGAAAACTATGGTGCTGGATGACTTTGTGTGGTCCTACTTCAGCAGCTCCACACTGTGACAAACTGCTGTCAGGAATAGATGTGACCACAAAGGACAGGAAGTAAGTAGGTGGGGGTCAAGAACATGATTGACCCTGCTGTGAGGTCACATTGGGGCTGATAAGTTACCAGCTTTAAGAGGGTAAAGTTTATCTGCACAGCCCCTGATAACGAAGTGGTATCTGACAATCATGCTACATGTGGGTGTCAGTGCCCCGGTCAAACAAAGCCTCAATCACACTGATAAATTTACTGGTGGTTCTCAGGGAAACCACCGCCGAAAGTGATTAGAAATTACTATGCATTCCCAAACTGATGACAGAATAACCCAGAATGATGGTGGAGTACAGACCCTGCTCACAATGTGGTTTTTTGAAACCTCTTTGAACAACCAAAAAAAGTAACCACACAGAAAGGGAAATCTGGGTTTATTTACTGCCGTCCTGGTGGTTGGTCAGGTGTGGTGTCTTCTGATTATTCAACAGGAATCAGGGGGTTGAGGAAGGCGGCAAGCTCACAGCAACACACACAAACACACTCACAGCTTAGCAGCTCACCTGGCAGATCAAGCAGTCATGAAAGAAAGAAAAGCACGGCAAGTGTTGCATCTGCATCAAAATAATGAGAAATGTTGAATATTTTAGTAGAAAAAACCGCAGTTAAAGATAACTTTTCAACATTCACATGCCTGATGACTAGCTGGGCAACATTTGTCAGTCATAAAAATCTGCATGTCTTAGCAGTTGTCTTGCTTTCATTAAAGCTGTTAAAAGATAATGCTGTCAGCTGTATTTTTTATTGTTTACATAAAGATTCCAATATTTGTTTGATTTAATTGCCAAAAAGAATTTTGCAATGCAGTGATCACAGAAACCTCAGATTAATGTGAAAATTAAAACACTGACGCAAATCACTCATAGCTGTGCCAGTAATGCGCATTACGCTGTCATGCCGACAGTCAGGTCTTGTACAACTTTGGGCTCAACAAACAGGTTCCCGAAGCATCATTGCCTTAGGTCTCTGTTGCATCTCTTAACATGAACCACAAGCAAGGCTGTGTTTTATGGAAACTATTTTTTCACAAAGCGCACAAACGTCACGGTGTTTGAGTGGAAAGTTGTGACCCAGGCCATATTTTACCTTCAAACTGACTTAAAATGCAGAATATCCAATTCTGTGAACAAGCTTTCCCAAATACATTTAAGCTTCTCTTTAGTGGAAGACATTTGCATTTGTCATCTTATGAACAACAACAAAGAAATCCTAATGATCTCATGCAAGTTAGACAGAAATGCTATCAATTGCAAACAACTGAACAAGCTACACGTACACTAGTAAATTAATAATGATGAAAATTTATTTTGTGGAGATCCATTAGAGCATGACTGCATAGAGGCCTGCTCCACCCTCGGCTTCCCTTAGTTTAGTAAAAGGGCGTGAGACTCTGAAGAAGCGAAAGTAAACAACCAAAATGCTGACAAGTTGCATGTAGGAGAACACGTTTCTTTCTTTTTTTTTTCTTTTTTAAACAAAAACAGTGTCTTGAAAAACTGTAAGAGCCTTTAAAGCTCAATTGTATTTCATCTGCTTTCTAACACAGACATATCTTAAGTGCTTTGCTTTGGTAGTTGAGATTTATTTTTGGTTCTGTCTTGGTAAGTGAGCCCCACATTGTATCAGACGCCTTGTATTTAACTCCCCCTCAGTAAATCAGTCTCCGTATGGCAGGGCATTCAGGTGATTGGGCTCCATCCATATAAAAGGTGTGCTCTTAATATGTTATATAGGGCATAACATTTTAAATGCTTAAATCCACCGATATTCAATGTGTCATGTTCTGTGTAGCCGTCATTGTTATTACTGGCAATGTAGCTAAGTCGTAAAAAAAATAAAAATAAACAAAAGAATTCAGCATACTCTACAACAGCCTGAGTTTTCTTATGTATGTGAACAAGTTTGGGTATTTAACATAATTATTATGTGGTACAGTAAATGCAGTTTCTTGAAGGAAAAAAATAGGACACCCTAACATTTAATCCCAGTTGAACTGGTAAAAAAAAAAGCAACACACACAAATAACATGTAGGGTTTTATTACATCAGGAGTATAATTCCAAGTATTTTAAAGGATTGTAGCCTTACACAATATTTGTTTTATATTTCTTCTTGGAGCTGATTTTACCACTGGTTTCTACCAACCAATGCAAAACTCTAATTTGGGTGTTTGGAGAGTAACCCCTACATGAAATATCCCCATTTATATGTTCTGCTGTCTATTTAAGGCAATTAACAGTTATTTAATGACATGTAGGGTAATTACACTCACCCACCATGGTTATATTTAAGCACTTTGCTTGTTAGGTTAAGGTTATTATTTGTTCAGTCTATATGGGTCAAAGTATTGCAACGTAGCTAAGCAGATTACATCAAAACTCAGTAAAACCTGTGCTGTGTGACCAATAAACCTTGGCTTTCTTTTTGATCAAAGGTTCATCCACAGTCTCTCTGGCTGCCTTTCTGCACATATAACGTGAACTCATCAAGCTTTTATCTAGGAAACAGTATTCATGTGCAGTGATGACCCACTGGAATAATATTTAGACTAATCCCTTAGTCCAAAACAACTACGTTCAACTTGAAGAATTTATGTCTTTGTTTTGCAGAAAACTAAAAATACCCACTCTCAAACGAAAAGATGTATTAAGCAGGATCTTTCCAAAGCTGTTTATCCCAGTCACAAACACATGCGGACAAGAGCCCTCCAAAATCCCCTAAATACAAAACTCCTGCCCTGTTTGGAGCTGCAGCTTTAGTTGGAAAAGTTGGACAATAGATGGTTTGTCCTGGCCCTGCCAACTGAGTGTGACACAAGAGCTGGACTGTGTGTTTTCATGCATGAATACCTACATTTGGAGGGGCTTTGGAGGCTTATTGAAGGTAGTTGGGTGCCTACTACCCCACCCCGCGGTCATCCTTGCCATCCCAGAAAGGGTGACTCATCTGCTCTGTTTATTCACAGGATCCCTTCTTGTGTTCCGTTGACACATTTTCCATTCACTCCTCAGTCGAGGAGCAACACTCTGCCTTGCCTCAGTTTATTTCATTACAGTCTCCGGACCGTAGTGCTGCTCTCTACGTTTTGCTTCTAGAAACTAGAAGTGTTCTACCTTTTTTCATCTGGCAAAAGTACTTACTAAAATCCATTTTGGCTGCCATAGTTCACACTGCATCCCAAGCCCCCACTCACTCTTGATCCAACACAAACTGTTAGTGAACACAGAGGTCTGTCTATATTTAACAATAAAGCAGCACTAATGCAATCTGTCCCTCAATGAGCCCCAGCATAATTTGATGGACATGAGTTTATCTTCCTTACTTTTTCATCCCGTTCTTCTTGTTATTCTAATTCTCTTCATAATTGAAATCCTGTCCTAAGGGTACTTAAGATAAATCACCACTCCTCTTTCTCCTCCTCCACATTTTACTACTCCTCTTCTTTCGTAACCTCCTTCGTTAATCCTCACCTTATCTTCTCACCCCCTATGCTCCCCTTAAAACAACTTCCTTGCTCACTGTGACTCATCCTTCACTCCTTGATCCATCAAAACTTCTTACCCTCTTACTTTTTGGCATCTGCCTTTGGCCAGTGCTCGTCCTTTTTCAACACTTATTTTCTGCAATTTGTTGATCTTCTTTTAAATGCTTCAGAGGAGTGAACACGAGGAACGACTCATAGTCTTGCCTGATTATGTTGTGAGCGCCAAAAGAAACAAGATTTGAAGATGCATCGCTTTCCAAAAATATCTTTGTACTTTATGATTTTGTCATGTTACGTCATATATTTCTGGAATTCAATTATTATTATTTTTTTTTGTTAGACTAACACAACAAAGTAGTGCATAATGTAAAGTGAGTAAAATATATGTAGATACACACACATATAAATATAACATAGGAGCCCTTCTTTGATATCACCTGCACAATTCTTGCATCCATTGAACTTGTGAGTTTGTGGAAAGTTTCTGCTTGAATTTCTTTGCAGGATGTCAGAATACCTTCCCAGAGCTGCTGTGTTGACATGAACTGCATTCCACCCTCAGATCTTCTGCTTGAGGATCCAAAGGTTCTCAGTAGGGTCAGAGGTCAGAGAAGGATGGTGACCACACCATGAGTTTCTCTCCATTTATGCCCACAGCAGCCAATGACACAGTGGTATTCTTTGCAGCATGAGATGGTGAATTGTCATGCATGAAGATGATTTTGCCACTGAAGGTACAGCTCTTCTTTTTGAACCATGAAAGAAAGTGATCAGTCAGAAAGTCCATATACTTTGCTGAGGTCATTTTTTTTGTACGGCTGGGCCCACTGTGACCGTTTCTGCTTGTGAGATCTGGTTAGGGGCCCAATAGTAGGTTCACCGCAAACCTCTGGAGGATCCTCCACCTTCAGGTTCCAGAGGCACCAGCAGCTTCAAATAACTGTTTGCTGCTTTGTAAGGGCATTTTAACAGCTGCTCTCTTAATCTGATGAATTTGTCTAACAGAAACCTTCCTCATTATGCCTTCATCTGTACAAACCCATCTTTGTTCTGAATCAGCCACAAATCTGTTCACAGTACGATAACGCTTCAGTTTTCATTAAATATCTAATGTTTTCATATATTGTCATACGGCACTACAATATTTGATGATTTTTGTCAGCAGAGATTCTTTCTCTTTCCCATATTGCTTGAAACCTGTGGCCTGCTTAATAATGTGGAACA
>CAEFZY010011047.1:0-22659 GCA_903066815.1 Brachyrhaphis roseni
TTCTTCAAAGTAGCAACCTTTAGCTGTGATTACTACTTTGCACACACTCTGCATTCTCTTGATGAGCTTCAAGAGGTCGTCACCTGAAATGGTTTTCACTTCACAGGTGTGCCCTGTCGGGTTTTTCTACAATCTAATCTACAATTTTCATAGTCATGAAAATAAAGAAAACCCTTTGAATGACAAGGGTGTGTCCAAACTTTTGGTCTGTGCTGTACATCGGAGGTGATGAACAGTTTGATTTTTGCTGCTTTCAGCTGAAAACTCTGCTGTAATTGACTATAAATCTTTGTTACAACAGCCACAGAATGAAACTGTGTCACAACTTTTAATGCCAAAAATCCTGAGTTTACTGATGAGAAAATAGTTTATATAATCTGTTATGTATGGAAGAGGTCTGATTAAACACATATTTGCATATTTTATTATTATGAAATTGATCTGGTCTTTGCTTGGAGTGTAACAAAACATCAATCCACATCAATACATTGATTGAACAAAAAGCTGAACTGCATTTGCACTTCTGTAAATAAGTAAAGTGTTGCTGATCTTTGTTAAAGTCTGTGAAAATGTTTTGTTTGAGATACTAAAAGAGGTGGAAGCTTAAATTCTGCTTTAATGTTTAAAAAGAAACTTAAGTCTGTTTAAAAATGTATGTGAATTTATAAAAGCTGAAT
Source organism: Brachyrhaphis roseni (assembly GCA_903066815.1). Lineage (NCBI taxonomy): Eukaryota > Metazoa > Chordata > Actinopteri > Cyprinodontiformes > Poeciliidae > Brachyrhaphis > Brachyrhaphis roseni. Next base: position 678 of record CAEFZY010011047.1, read on the forward strand.
ATTTATTCTGTTTCTTTATGACTGAAAGTTTATCAAGAGCACTTTGAGTTACTAGGTTAGCAGCTTACTGTTGTAACCAATAAATTTAAAATTTTAGGGTAAAAATAATAATCAGACATTTTAGGAGATGAGTTGCTTAACAGTTCAAACATCTGGGAAATTATGTTTTTTTGCGTTTAATGGACCTGAGTACATGTTAACATGCTAAGACTTATGTTTACACACTAGCATGTTTAGATGGTTCTGGATATTTTTCTCAAGCATTTTTAATGAATCTTGAAGTAGCAATAATTTGCTGTTTATGTTAGCACTAGCATTGTAGGATGTGAAAGTTAGCAGACCTGAGCTGTTGGTGCTGAAGTGTAGTGCTGGCTTTAGCATGCCAATGCTAACAGATCTGAGCGGTTAGCGTTACTGCTAACATACTAATGTTAGCAGATCTGTGGGCAGTAATTTGAGCACTGACATACTAATGTTAGGACTGACGTCAATTTTTTTGGTAAAAGGTTTTTGCATTACGTTGAAGTGATTTTTCTGGCCACATTGAAATTTGTTTATTTTGTAAAACTGCAATAGAAACACTTCTTACACTTCACATGATTTGTGATCAGCAACTGGATTTTACTAGAGGCAGACAGGACGAAGACAACAATAGGAAGTAGTTCATAACACAGCCTGTTTCGTAGTGAGTAACCTAGTGAACAAACTTATTCACTTGTAATTTTAATTGCATTTATTATTTAAAGGAAACAGCTCAATTGCAAAATTGTTTTTTCGACATTAGCCAAACATTGACAAAGCTGAACTTGACTGCATTATCTAACAGGATCAATGGGAATGGACGGACTTTTCTTGGTATCTGTACATTTTGTAAAGTTGATGGCGTGTTTTGAATTGGTGCTAAATAAATAAACTTAAGTGGTAGTTGGGTTGACTACTGGTGCACAGAAGTCTTTGATATTAACCATCACACACATTGATATGACTTTATAAGTGCTACCAGACTATTTCTTAGGCTTATTTAGCCTACTTTATGTTGTCAGAAAGGTTATATTTAAATCAATTCTTGATTCTACAGGTTAGAGTAGTAAAACATGAGCTTCATAAAAACAGATAAAACTGTTTTTTGTAACTCCTTGAAAACAATTTTGCAAACACTGCCATTACTACTAATAATAATGAAATTTAATAAGTTAATTGAAAGTGTGCTCCTAAAAAAAGAAGAAAAATATAAAGTTGATTAATTTTCCATGGGTTTAAATGAGACTTCTCACCTACCTGTAGACTTTTAAAATAGTTTGACTTGGAATACATAAATAATGCTTGTGTTCCAGATCATTTTGGAGAAAAATTATTTATGACTGAGAAAAAAGAAATGTTTGTTATGGTGGTGGAAGTGGTCCAGAGTCAAAAAAAAAAAAAGAGAGAGAGAAGTAGATGTTAGAGGGGTGGGGGGGGCGAGTTTTTGGCCTCACAAAGACTTTGGCCAAATATGGGGAATTTGAGGAGAAAAGGTTTCTGGAATGTAAAAGGTCAACACACCTCTGACCTTTGGGCTTTAGCAGGGCGGATATATGAAACCCAGATGCAAACACGCCCTGACATCCTCACAGAAAAACAAAGCTTGGAAACAAAAAGTGGAAGCAAAAGACAGCAAAAAAAGGCTACTTTGAAGTCAGGGCAGCTACAGTGGCTGCCGGGACACATTAAGTTGATTGGAGAACAATATGTGCATCAGATTTAAAAGCAGCCAGTCACTTCTGTTAGAAAAGCATTACAGTTTTGTCAAAGTAGACACGTAAAGCATGGAATGACGGTGGGAAAAATAGTTACATAGTTACATAAATCCAAAAACTGATCAACATTTAAATGCATCACTTAGTCATGGTCGAAGTACAAGTTTTCAAAGTGCTTGAAAACTTGTGCTTAAGTGCTTAAGACATCGGTCAATAAGAAAGCTGAAATGAAAAAAAAGTATGTGAAAAAAAACCTCATACTTGCTTTCAAGGTATTTTGTCTGTATAGCAACATGACTGAATAAACTCCATTAATTGATTGTCATCAGTTACTTCAGTTTGCTGCTCTGGAGCATACAGACAACATCAGACAAACTTCAGTAATGTAGAAACTGTTATTAACCGTTAACCTAGCAAGGGTTATATGACTATTTTCAAAATACTTTATAGAAAGGTCCACTAATGGAAAACATTTAAGACAGCTGACCATCTTCCCAGAAGCAAAAATTGACCTCAAGGTCAGAGCGTGCAATGCTCAGAGAAATGACAAACACAAGACCTCTCGACTTCTCTGTCCTTTGGACAGATGAGACCAAAGTAGAGATGTTGTTTAGTTTCATATTGCACAGCTCCATGTTTGAAAAAACTAAACAGTGCATCAGGCAGAGTGGTGAGTGGATTTTGATTTATGCAGTTTTGCAGACAATAAACCTTGGAGTCATCAACTCAGCAATGAACTCGGCTGTAAACCAAAGTATTATGGAGTCACATGTGATGGCAACTATTCACAATCAGTCATCATCTGAATAATAATTATTAAACTGTCACATCAAACCTAACTTTGATCATAGTGTTATTATTTGTGATTGGACTTGACTCAAATTCTGAACTGAGTTATTTGCATGGTCTTTAATCAAGTTTTTAAATTTAATAAATAAATAAAAAACATACATAGAAAAAAAAACGTATTTTCATTTCAAACCCCTTTTTGATGTTAAATTACTGAATAATTATAGACGATAGGCTAACTCCTGTTAGCACAACTTGAACACAACATCAGTGATTTCCAGCATCCAATCACATCACTTTTTGAAGCAGGAATAAACCTCCAGTTGGCAGGAGAATCTCCTTTGTCGTCCATCTTTGTTTTCAGATTTCATATGAGCCTCAAATTTATGGGCTTATGAAATGCATGAATACAAGGGATCTGACCGGAACCGTCGTATGTAGATAAAAAAAGTGTCAATTCTAATGAGTTAAAATCTATGTAATTACTTCATAAAAATAAATGTAAATCTTTAAAGAGCTGGTTATTTATTATTTCCAAGGCATTACACTCGCCAGTCTTTTTAAAGTAAAGAGAAAATGCGCCTCCAGATTCAGTTTCCTCCACAGAACTTTAGCAATAAAGCAAAAAGAAATTAGAAGCAATCTCTTAATTGAGGTAAATTTTTAAATGTACAAAAAGCAAATTAGCAACTAAATAAAGATAAGCTAAAGAACATTCAGATGCAATTTGAGAACAAATTTGTAACAAACAAGTTTGTCCCTAACAAAAGAAAAAACTGCAGGTTGTTTGACTTTACCTGTGGTCGGTTCGGAGGAAATTTGTTTGCTACTTACTTTCAATTGGACTTCTTGCCTGCAAAGAGTAGTTTGTGGCAAGGTGCTAACTTCGATTACCTTTAGAGAAAAATTAAGTGGTACAAAGTATACAGTCAGTACGGGGAATAATTGTGTGTCTGAGGAAAGTGAGTTAAGGTGTTGTCAGAGGCTGATAGATAAAGAGAGTGGGCGAGATAAAAAAGGAAGAGAAGGTGGGAGAAAACTAGTTGAACCGGGAGGTCCATTACAGTGTAAAATTGAGTCAGCCGAAAGTGACACCTGAAAGGAGGAGCTGGGATGGTGGCGGTGGGGTTCTTAGTCTCATTCCTGTTTGGCTGTTTGGGAATAATTTATCTCCTCTAACCAGCCTCTTTCTTTACTTCTCATGCCATCTATTTATAAAGGCGCGGTGCGGTCGGGTGCAGTTTGTGTGTGGATCGTAATGGCTCTGAAGTGGCAGCGCTGCTGTTATTTAAGAGGGGGGATGGACAGAGGCAGGTAATGGAGAGGAATACTCCCTGAAGGGAGGTGACAGTGGCCGGATGGGCGAGGAGCAGAGAAATGGCCCAAGGCGTAGAGGCCGGTCACTGAGCCCAGTTGGATGTGGAGGAAGGTAAACACACACCGACTCGTCTGATCCGACCCCCCGCCGACACCGAGAAGCTTCTTCTAATTCTGCTTGGACCGGTGGGGAGAATTTGGATTTACAATGACACCAATCAGCAGTTTGTGCAAAAAACAAACTGAAAATATGAACAAAAAAGAAACTTTTTGGAAGAATGCCAGTTTTTAATAATGCTGAAGTTATGGAACTACAGATCTATCGTTGTAGTTTAGTGTTTGTTGGAGTTGGAGTGAGAAAACCTATTTAAATCTATCCAGAATACTGTAGTAAAGACTTAGTCTTTTTTTTTTTAATGTATTTAGAACATTGACTGTGAAAACAGTAATAAAAAAATCAGAAATAAGGAGCAACTCCCATAAATTTCTCTAAAGAGGCCAAAATTAAATGATTTATAAAAGTAATTTATTTGTTTATTGTATATTGTATAAAATCGCCTAAGTGGTTAAGTGAAAAATTTACAGAATGTGCCAATTCAAAATAAATACAATAATCATAAGTAACTTTTGTCACTCTATTAAAAATTGAACTGATACTAGAGAAGCACCAATCTGATATTATCTGCATCAGTCTCAATAGCGGAAATATTTTTAGATCAAGGATCGGTGACAATGTGCTCGATCCATGAGGGCATATCTAGTCAGTCTAATTCTATGCTTTGTGCTCTGAGTGATGTAATGCTTTATTATTTATTTTACATTATAATTAGAATCTCCAATTGCACTTTATGAACAATTTGACTGAAGGTTTGCTACAGTTTATTGTTACATTTGACCGAGATAATCAACCTATTGTTTTGGTCAGTTTCAGTTTCTTTATTATTTATTTTCCATTGGCAGTTATACATCTAATTACACTGACTGAATGAAATGACCAGCTGTTTGACCAGCTTGTGAAGCTGTACTGGTGCAGAGTTATCATATACATTTGTACTTCAGAACATTTATGTCTGTTTATAAAAGGAAGCATTTTAAATGAATTCAGCTCTGTTTTTCTGTATCAGGTGATACTAAATTTCATATCTGTAATCGGTATCGGAAGAGAAACAGTGGATCGGTGGATCCCTCGCTGAAATCAGCTGATTAATATTAAAGTTCTCTTCTAATTACCAATTTCCACACTTTTTTCCTTGATTGGCAGTATTTTAAATCAGCAGAATTTCACTTTCTTTAAAGCAAGTTAAACGAATACAAGCCTCCTTATAGCCAGCTTACCAGCAGTGTGTAAGCACGGTCATACTCCCACCCAAACACCGAGATGATTTCTGATCCGGTTAGTGAGAAAGCTTTAACGCATTTTCAGAGATCTAAAGGTGACAGCTGCACTCCAACACTTCTTATTTACAGGAGAAGCTCCCCAGCGGTAACCGCTGTCATAACGAAGTGTAAGAATAACACAAACGCGGCTGAAACATTGGGACCCCCGAAATCCATCTCCAGTGCACATGTTCCAGGGAGAGCTGCAGCCGAGACGCTTTAATGTGTGCCGACGGTGTCCTGCAATGCAGCGTGCCGAACAGAGAACCTGCCAGATTTAATGAGGCAGCGAGCAGCGGGACCTCCGCACAAGGTGTTCAATCACAGGCCATTACCAACAGACCTCAACCTCTGTTACTGCTTGCTCCTGTCAATAGCAATCTATGCTAAGGTATAGTTTATCTATGCGGAGTACAGAATAGTGACTAAACGTAGGCATCTGTATCCTCGCACGCCTACATTCATTTGGTGGTGTGGAGACAGAAGCACGACGCCAAAGCTGTCTTCAAGCGCTGCTCATAAACTCCGACTTACAAGCTTCAGCTCATCTAAACGTCATCCATGTTGTGCCTGAGCACTCAGTGCTCACCTGCTAACGGGAAAACAACAACAACAATTAGTCTCTTTAACTTGAGGGTTCTGCAAAAAAAAAAAAAAAACCTTCCAAAGTAGAGCTCCATATAAGTTCTGCAAAAAAGAAGTTCATACCAGAACTGCAAAATGCAAGAGGCACGATCAAAGTATGGAACCAGACGCTCCACTTTGAGTTGTTTTAACTCAGTGAAGAGGAATAAGTAGATCCAGAAGTACTGAACGCCAAACAAGAAATATGAGCAATGTTTACTAAAACTTAGTCTAGAGAGCGCTTCTTTAGGACACCAGTCACATAAAACGTGTGATTTGTATCACTAAACTGAACACGGTGACTGTATTTAACATCATCAACGATAAATCAAAACTGCCATCATGCTAAAAAATGTATCAATAAACTATAAATGATATAATTTTCCACACCTACATACAACACGTCTTTTTAGATTTTGACAAAGTTTAAAAAGTGTGGCAGATGTCATAAGACCTAAATAAAACACACTCAAGTAGGTGGATGTTAGGTGAAGACGTGCAGAAGTTTCAGGCCATCATAAAACTCCATGGAAACAGGATCTTCTTTTATGAAAAAGGAACTCAGTAATTATTTTCTTCTGCCTTCCTAACCGTCTTCACTTTACACCAGCCTGGGAATCTACGTCCTCTGCACTCAGTCACAACAACCTTCACTCCCCGTTTTGGCTCGGCACTGCTTTCTGTCGCCGTCTAACTGCCAGTTGCCACAAACACCAGTCACAATAACCCGCCTCCCCCGTGTCGGCACTTCTAGGTGTGAGAAGCGAGAAAAGGTGAAGTTACTGCCGCTCTGCAGCGTGTTTGTTTGTTACTTGTATCGGCAACGAGGCTTCATCGCACATCAGGTCACAGCTTCTCTGAAAAGGTCGCCTCAACCAGAAACTCTGAAGCGTCGGCGGGGGACACGCGTCGTCCTGTAATAAACGCTTTCGGATGTCCACCATTGAAAAGGTCTGAGATAAAATATTAGGACATATCCATCGAGGCAGTTTTACAATTAACAACATCCTCCTGCTTCCAGTTTTGGACAAAAAAGTGTATTTAAGAACAGCTGTTTATGAACAGCGATTAAAGCATTGGAGTACAAACATTTTGCCACAAGGGCCATTTCTATTCAATAAATAAAAAAACTGTTTTACTTGCTCCACAACAAACTACACATGCAACAACTTAAGAAATAGTCATTCCTGTTTAAGGAAAAATGTCTGAAAATTATTGCAGAACTAAACTGTGTTTTGTAGGATTGTCTTATTTAAAGAAACGCAGAGTTTACGTAAATGTTGTTGGGTATTAGTGGTCTTGTTTACTAATAAAATGATAAAGAAAGCAAAAACCATTGCTTTTATTAAACATTGTTATTAAAAGATAAATGCTTTTGTTCATAAAATTTTTCACTTTTACTTTCAGTAAAAAGTATAAAAAACCTGCACCTTTCCTAATTAAATTCCATTTGGGGGGGCCACAAATGGACCCCGGTCCACACTTTGAGCACCCCTGGATTGAAGGATGCAGATTGAAAGGAAGAAAGGGAAGAACGTAGGACACAAGTAAGAAAGGACAGGAGGGAGAAAACAAAAACAAAGAAAAAGAGAAAAAGAATTAAGACCCCCCCCCCAAAAAAACCCATAAATGACAATAAAGCGAACAACTGGGTCACTGTTCCAAACTGCAGAACAAAATATTCTCATTTTCCATTTCATCCAGACCTGGAGCATCCTGACATCAGATTCCAGGTCATTCCCTAAGGGATTTTTCCTGTCTGAATAAACGTATTCAAATTAAAGCGATATCCTCCCTTTGCAATAAAGGATGAAATCATTTCAACCGTTTTTAGTAATAAATGTGGAAGCCGCTGCACATCCGATTGTCACCATGAGAAAACAAAATGAAAAGCTGTTTTTTTCCCCCCCTCAAATCAAACTCTCAGAGATTTCCCTAAGGCAGCAGAATCCACCGTTTCAGACCTCTGTGTGAATAGTTAAAGAAAAATCTCCACACAGCAACTGAATGTTCTCGGCTGATAAACAAAAACTGTCAAAACTGATACAGAATTGAGGGAGGTGGGTTGGGGGGGCTGTGGCTCGCATAACACGTGTTGCATCGGAATTACATCAGGCTGCTGCACAAGCTTAGCAAATGACTTCCTGTTTGTCATATTCAAACCTTTATTGGTAGCAGTTTGGCAATAAAACAATCTTGGTTTCAAAAGCAGGGATCAAGTCGGGATATCTTTGAAGATTTTCGCTGGGCTTGAAGTCTCTTTCGCATCCAGTTTCCGTAGATTTCCTCAGGAACAGCGAGTAATTTGAGAAATTGAGAGTGGAACATATTAAAGAAGTTTTCAAACAAGACCAAAGTGTTTATTCTGTTTTAAGGCAGAACATGCATCTGCTGGTTGTGGAGGATCGTCTGTATTATGTGGGAGGGGGCAATGCAGTGTTGGCCCTTTGATTCAGATGATCTTGTTATCCAGCTCTGCACAGCACAGAAATACAGAGCTGCAACTTCAGAAACGCAGGACTCTTGGCTATTACATATGGTAGGAGAAAGAGAAGAAGTTTGAATGTTTGTGCTACTTCTAATTCACTTAAAACAACCCCACAGAAGTATTTATTGATCAGAGTGGAGGACGGAGGAATGAAAATGAGCCAGAGAGAGATTTGAATCCGGGGAAAACTGCTGGATGAAGCAGCAGAGGAATAAAACCTGAACTTTTAGGCTGGAAGAGATTTACTGCCACAAAAAAAAAGAACTTAACTGTTGGTGTCGAAGGTCGCTGAGCTCATAGCTCAATTAAAAATTTTAATGGAGTCTGTAATTCATCACAATTTTCACAATTTAATCAAAATAGTGATTATGTTTATTGAATAAGCTCCATTTTTTATTCAATTTTCAATTAAGTTAAAGTATCAGGTCTAAAATAAAGTATTAAACTTGTTCAACTGTGATTCTAGAGTGACTATGGTGTTCTCCTTCTGCATGGAGCGGAGTGTAGAGAAGCCCCTCCTGCTCCTATTGCTGCACACTGCCAGAAAGGTGGCTGAAAGTAAAATTCTTCACTTCCCCCTTCCTTACAAAAACACTAATTTGCCCTTTAGAAATATTTTCAATCCAAGAGAGAAAGGAAACTGAACAACAGAACACCATGTGTTAAGCAGCTGAATACAGGCTGGCTACCTGAGCAGGTAGCCTGGCTAGTTAGCTAGCAAACAACAAGTTTGTTATTTTATGTTCTACTCTAAAGGCATGTAAAATCTAAAAACCAAAACATTATAGGTAAATGTTTTAAACAATATTAAAAAAAAAAATAAAAAAAAAACATCAAGCAGTTAGATTTTATTTAGGGATCACTTTCCATACAAAGTAGCACCAAGTGGTTTTATAGAAGGTAAAACAAGAAGTGATCATCAACAATAACAAACAATTCTAAACCACTTCAATAAAAAGTGTTATTAGACAACTAGAATAAAATCTAAAAGATAGGAAATGCACAATTAAAAACATTTAAAATATAACTAGAAAAGTTAAATCTATGAAACGATTAGAATTACCTATGAAGCTGAAAACGGTGCTAAAAAATAAAAAAAATACAGAACATTAAAAGCATTAACATCAAGTTTTACACGTAATAGAACAAACTAATGATAAACCAACAATAAACTTAATTAAAACAAACTGTGAGAATACACAATTCAAGATGCTATTATATTCCAACAGCAGTGGGAATAATTGTGACTTTTTTTTGTTTTGAATAAAAGTAAACAGATGACGTTTTACCATTTTGTTTTAACATTTTACGTTGATATGTTTACTTCACTCTTTTATGGCAAGTTCCAACCGTTAGAAAGCAGATTTTGATTGCTGTGATGTTAACCTAAATGTCTGTTTGCAAAGCCTTTTTAAGTAAAAAACCTCCCAGCAAAGCAGTGTGATATATATGATTAATCAAATGCCAATATAGATCAGATCATAGAGAAAATATCCGGCCACATTTTCCAGGCAGAAGTGAAACAAATCAAAGGGAAATAAATCCGTCCGAGCAGAAAACTCAGCGACATGTTTTGTCTTTCTTTCTTTTTGTTGATGTTATTTTTTTTTCTCCTCCTCGTTTCGCCGGGCAGCGATAATTCACGTCGGGCCTGCAGCGGCGCTGACACTGTAAGATGAACGGCTCCCGGCTAGATTAATGCCACCAGATGCCAGGCGAGATGCCATATTAATTACCCAGAGATAATGTCAGCAGAACCATATGGCAGCTCAACCGGCCATTTAGTTTGACAGGGAGAGGTCTTTATAGCCGTGCAGATTTGCTCATCTGCACGCCGCCATGTTCCCTGCCTACTGTAAAGCGCCACTTCCTGCTCTTTATGACTATTTGCACATCATCATACAAGCTGTGGCGCAGGGTTAGGACAGAAAATGTGTCGAACAGGAGAAAACAGAGAATACCTTCCAACTCTCATGATTGTTATTAAAAGAAAGAATAGTTCATCCTAATTCATCCTATTAGCTCTGCTGCTGAACTGAAAGACGGTGTTGACCTTCCTGTGTGGATCATTTGATGGTAAACTCTCTGATACTCGGCTTTGAATCTTCGCTAAGACAGAAAAAGAAAATATGTTTGTTCCGACTTAAATACTTAATATCTCAGCTGAACTGGGTTTAGAAGCCCAACAGGAAAAAAAAACTAATCAAAAATGCTGGAATTCATCCATCTCGTTTTGTTCTTTTCATCACACATAAAAATTTCAGAAACGAATGTTTGATATTAGTCGAAAATACAAGAAGCAGAATTTAGGCGATGAGTTCATTTATAGTACCAACCATTTAATTCAGTCACATTGGACGTTTTTTTTTAGCGTGATCACCCTGTTTAAGGTAGTGCCACAGCATTTCAATCAGATTTAAGCACAGACTTTGACTATGCCATTCAAAAACTGGATATTCTCCCTCAGGGCTTTCTAGTAGAGAGCAGAATTGATGGTTCAATGAATTACATTGAGTTGTCCAGGTTCTGTAGAAGCAAACAGGTCCAGATCGCCACACTAACACCGCTATGTTTTCTGGCAGAATTAGATTTTTTTTCTGAAGCGTTTTGCTACTTTTATGCCAATATAACAGGTTATAAAATGTTCCACTGAACCTTTGGCCTATGAGCTGTCCCATTTTTGTCCAGTTTCTGCTTTTGAATTATGACCTTACTGGAGGCAGTGAGGCCTGCAGAGCTTTAGATCTGATCTAGATTCTTTTTTGACCTCTTGGACTAATTTTGGTATTTTAACCTCCGTAGTTCCTTTTTTTTTTTTTTTTTTAATTTTTCGGGAATCTCAAAACTTTAAAGACGACTTTGTAACACCGATGTCAGATGGCGGAAACATTCTTTAATTCCTTTAGATTGAGGTTTTTGAGATCTTTTAGCCTACCTCATGTTGTAAGACAGGTCCTGCTTTAATGGGTCTCACTCATAGATCTGCCAATAACTGAAATTAGACAGGTTCTCTGAGTTGATTCATAATTTAACAAGGCAAGGAATTACTATTTAACGTTTATCCAGGTTGTTTTACTGGTACATTTCCCTTAAATAAAATGATCATTTAAAAACATATTTTTTTTTATTTAATCAAATCATCTTTTCTTGATGTGAAGATCCTCTTAAAACCTTGTAACAAAAAAGCATGAAAATGCTCTTTTTTGTTATTTGACCTTTATTAATACAGGTCTCATTTACAAGAGAGACCTGTTCGATAAAACAAAAGCAAATTTACAAAAAAAAAAAAAAAACAGCAAAACAAGCAATTAGGAAATTTGACCCAAATAATTAAGCTAATAAAGTGTGAGCTAGAGCGAGGTCCATAAAAAGATTTCTTCTTTTCTTTTAAAAGTAATTTGAATTGTGCCAAAGGAATCAAAGCGAAAGCTTCAGGTCAATGTTGAGGCTAAGAAAACACGACTTTTGAGGTTCTGACTGCACTAATGGGATATTCTATGACTTTCCATAGAAAATTCTAGATAGCGTCTGGTTCATACTGTTGTTATTCAGACCCTAAATTTTCCCAGTGCATCTTTGTTTTCCTCCTGATCGCAGCAGCGACTGTACAGATCACCAGCAACGCGAGGCGGGAATCAACGCCAATGACAAAAAAAAAGCAGCAAATCCCTTTTTTGATGATTTACAGTGGCACCGCTGCTCCTCCTCCCCCCCCCGTTGTCCTTTCTCGTTGTGAACCTACAAAGATGGACCACGCTTGTCATCCAATCCAGCTGGCCCCCGACCGTAGCCTCCACCAACACCACCGCAGGAGCTCCCACCAACCCCACCCCCTCCAATCCCCACAAATCCGATTTAATCAGACAACTTGTGCTGTGCGGCTCGGAGTAAGAAAAAGGATAATTAGTAAACAGAGGGGCTACTCGCCAGGCTTCATTGGCATTCGCACCGGGTTACTGTGTCGCATTTAAAATGCAGTCTGATGAAGTCTACAGAATCAAACCATTTGTTACTCCTATTGAGGAGGCTTCAGGCTACTGGCAATTAAATTGGAATTAGCGCTGGGGAATGAGATACGGCAGATTCATACCAAGAAGAGGAGGGAGGGAGAGAGGGAGGAAAAAAGCTGTTTGGGCCTTGCTCTGCACCACACTGGGTCAAATCTGAAAAGGATTTGGTTTCTCTGAGGTTCCTTTAGTTCTTGCATTACTCCTAATTTTACTCTAAAAACCTAAGACTGCTGTCCATTTTAAATGAGCCTACACAGAGAAATAAACAACAAAGCAGCTGTTTAAAAGTGGGAAGAATGTTGAGAATCTTTCGGATGCAAAGTTAGAGTCACCGCTTCGCAAAGATAGTCATATCTCCACATTTTTCCACAGTTTGGTGAACTGCAACCACAAACCTCAACATATTTTGTCAGGATTTTATGAGACAATCCAACACAAAGTGCTTGATTATAAAAAAGTGATAAATGGGTTCAGAAAAATTCCCCAAATAAAAAGAAAGTTAACACTGTGGTTTTCAACATTTTAATTATGCCAATCTGAGGTCAGACTGCAAAAAAATAAAAATAAAAATACATCTCTGAACATCATTTTCCAACTCCTGTCACTGATTCATAGTTTGATTAAGGTTTAAACTTTGACTAGGCCATGCTGACCTATGAATATGTTTCAATATAAATCCTTTATCCTTGACTCCAGGCTCAGGTGCGTTGAAAGTTTTCTTCCAGGATTGTATTTAGTTCAGGTTTGATGTCTCCTCTCTCAAAAATAGTTTTCTGTTTTTAACAGTTTTCTATATTTTTATAACATCGGTAGTAGTAGTCCTGTCAGAAGGTTCTTCTATCCGAGGAATAGATCTCTGCAGCTGCTACAGAGTTATGAAGCTGGTATAAACTTCTCCAGAACTTCCTTTCTGACGGGTCTGCTTCATTCCTTGGTTTGAACCTTCAGAGTCACATAAGGACAGTTACAAAGTCGGCCTTCAATCACCTGAAGAACATTTCCAGGATTAAAGGACTAATGTTGCAGCAAGAGCTAGAGAAACTCGTCTATGCATCTGTCTTTAGCCGCATTACTGCAACAGCGTTTGGTTCTGGTCTGCTCTGCATCTACAGAACCAGAACCAAACCTGGAGAACCATTTAGATTTTAACCATCACAAATCTGGAAAAAACTTCCAGAAAACATCAAAACTGCTTGTTTAAAGTTGACTTTTATTAGCATTAAGTCAAACATTGATCAAATGACTTAATGATGATTTGATTGATGATTTTGACATTTGATTAAATGTAATGTTTATTGCTCGTTTCATAATTGGTGACTGTATAATGCTTTTATGTTGTAAAGCAAACAATGCAAATAGTCATTTATTTGGAAAAATGCACTAATTCCCTACAAAACCCAAACGTCTCCATGGAAGACTTTTACTAAGTATTGTATAATGACTCCATGTAGTTAAGTAGGTGCACAGAAAGTCGGTGTGTTTGAGAGAAAGAGGCGGTAAAGTGAAGGCGTGGTCCGGGCCCGGTGTCGGTCCACTGGCAGAGGCAAAGCAAGGTGTGGATGGATGGAGTGGGAGCCGATAAATGAAGTGGAAATGAGAGCGAACAGTTCCTGCTCTACAGCTGGCCTCAGTGGCTCCCCGCCTACCCTGGCCATGACAGCTGGCCTGCTCTTCCTCCTTCAGCATGGAGGGGGCAACAGAACAACTGGGACAACTGGTAACGAGCCAGTGCTGGCCACTGAGAATGTAAGCTGTGATGATACGGATATTTGAGCAGAGATTTGTTACTGTTTAGTGTTCATACCTCTGGGTATAAACCTATCCTGATTGAAAACATGGACGCTCCTATTAGCTCTTTTTTTTGTAATCTTATTTTGTCTAGGAGAACGGGTTTCTTTTGGGTCTGAAGCTCAAGTGGAGGAGGTGGTCTGTCACTGTGAAACGTTGATTGATTCAGACCATGACACAAGGAGAGATTTATGTTTCCAGCACCTGAAGACAAAATGGAGATGTGGTCGATGAGTAGAAGCTGAAATAATGTCCACATGAATGACTGTCATAATCTGAGAACCTGGTCAAAAATAAGTTGCTGTAGCAGTTGGGGGGAGAGATCACTAGAACTGCTGCTTCTTTAACTGTGCAGCTAAAATATCCAGAGCACAGCAACTTTAAATATTTGGTTTCCGTTTAGAGTTTAGCTTAATCATCTCCTGCCTGCATTTCATGCACAATAAGAGTTATTTATATTTTACTTCTAGATACCATTTGTAATTGTTGGTAAAAATAATATCACACAGTTTGGAGGGACTTGGAAACACGGAGCGTCTGTATTCTGAGCTTTAAGAGGATCTCTGTCTGGGATCCTGTTGCTGCTGAGCAGAGATCTACTTGTTGCTTGGTCTGAAACTCTGCCGCAGATTTAACATGCAACTTCCATGTGATAAAAAACAAGAAATAAAATAAAATCCTGCAGGTCAATTGAACATTAACGACTCACCCAAATTACAATGCTGGAGAGGATTTTCATTGTAGCTCTTTAGAAAAAGAGAAAGCACTAAAGCAAAATGTGGTATTAGACGAGGGGGAGAAACCAGCGCAGGAGATGATCATTATGATAGTAAAGTGTGTGTCTCTGTGTGTATTTGCAGCCACATAAATGTGCACAAGCACTCAGATGCTTCATCCTCAAGGTTAAATACAAAGATGTCGTTCAAGCAAAGTCCATTACGCCAGCAAAGCAATGAAAATAAATGACAGCTTTCAGAGGGACGTTCGGGTATCCCGCCGAGAAATCTGCATGGGCCGATCATTTGTACGGCCATTTTTTTCCTCCCTCCTCCACACAGAAATGCTTGATCGTGTGTTTACAGATGAAGCACCACATCCGAGCGCCGACCTATTTTTCTCTTTAACAGGAAAATGGAGACATTTTTACTCCAAATATATCAGGGAATCTGGCTGATGTTCATCCCCGTCTCCAAGATTAATGACGCCGAACCAGAAAGGAAAAAGAAAATCCTTCTTTTCCTGAAACCTCTCTAAAGTTGTAAAATGTGGATAATTGAGGGCGGATTTTAGCTCTGAAAGTCAATTTATTTGGGGAAATGGAAAGAAATTTTGGTATTTTTAATTTTTTTTTAAAAGACAAAAACCCAAAGCTGTAAAAATTAGGCAGTGAAGCACGATGTAACACCAGATTGAGAACAAAACATCCTGAATCAGATCAACATTTTGTGTAACTCTGAGTTCTGATGTTGGGATCAGGTCTCTGGGGGGCAGCGGGTTGTAAAGCTGCACGGAGACACGCTTGAAGCGCTGCAGCTGATAGAAGCTTCTAACTCCAGCTGCAGGTTCGGGCTCATTGTCATGCAACGGCTGAGCGAATATGACAGATCTGATGCCTTTCTGACTCTGTGATGGAGAAGAAGACAAACGTCTTAAGTTCAGAACTTCGGCGCAGTTCTAAAAACGCAAGGCGGCTGCCAGGGAGCACAAGGCGAGAGGAGAAGATCTGAGATCAAACAAAGAAAAGTCATGAAAATGTCATCTAACTTTAGAAAACTGAACAGCAATCCTTGACGTAATGTTCACTGCTCTTCACCCCATTTAGTTGGGGAAACCTAAATCTGCTCATATGAGAGAAATAATTACAAGAAAAAAAAAATTGATTATCTGGTCTAGTTATTGTAGCAACAGAGTAGCAAAAAAAATAAAAAACAAAAAAACATTTTGGTTCAAGTCTAAAAATGTTGATGCTTTCTTGGAATAATGTTTTTTTTTATAATTAAGGAAACACATAGTTTGAAATAGATATAAAGTACTTGTATGCTAAAAGAACTAATGATTAAAATTACAATTAACGACTAAAAATAAATCATTAACATTGATAGTCACTACTTCTACTAAACGTTATAGCAAAAATTAAAATTCTAGCCATAATATTACATATTAAAGACAATTAAACAGTAAATTAAAGTTCTAAAAATTCAGACAATGGAACTACTGATAAAATCTATTTGCTTATGGTTTTTGCTCTAAAAATATTTTTCTCAAGCAAAAGTTCTGTAGGCCACATAAAAAATATTTTTAATATATTCAATAAATTTCTATATTGAAAATCCAGAAATGTAAATGAAAATGTTGCTATAGCTAACGCCTAAAAATAAATCTAATCAAAATTCAGTTGCACAGAGCAGTATTACTTTGACATATTTTACTCAAGTAAAACAAAAAGTAGTAGTCCAAAAATCACTCAAGAAAGCATAAAAAAGTATTTAGTAAAATATTGCTCAGTTCTTCAGCAATGGTCCTGAAGAACTGATCATAAAGTCTGACTAAATATTTTAATATGATGCAATCAGACAGAGAAAAAAATAGTTACGTCTAAATTCTGGTATTTTAAAGCCCAAGACAAAAATAATATACATCATGCAATAAAACTATAAAAACAACTAAATTAGGCAGAAGAAACACTTTAAACACAAGATTAATAAAACTTACACAGCAGGTAAAGTTTTCATTTATAGTGTTTCCTGTATTTGATTAAATAATCAGCAGACAGAAAAATGACGGTGGGTCTGCATCATTTTTGGTTAAAAGATGTTTATTTTTCATCCAGTGAAGTTGCTGTCAGTGGAGGAATATCCAGAAATTTTACCCAAGACTAGCACTAACAGTACATAAAGTAAAAAGTGCAATGTAAGAAAATATTCCTAAAAGTATTTTCCTTCCTTCCTTCCATCCTGTACGCTGCAAAAACACAAAGTCTTACCAAAAATATTTGCTCTATTTTATAGTGCAAAACTAACTTATAAGCAACTTTTAAGCAAGATATGGGAGTTTTTTTTTTAGGTCAATAACTTGAATATTTATCAAAATTCCCATCTTTTCGTAAAACATGGGAAAAATGTCTGGTTATCAGTAAAACCATCTGCCAGTGGAACAAGTATATTAAGATATTTGCACTAAAAACTAGACAGAAAATACTTGGTAAGCTTTTGAATTTTTGCAGTTTAAATAACTCAAATATTAAGAATTGTTAACAATAGTCATGTGGTATAAACATAAGTTGAGGTTTAAGGGGTCGTCTCTGACCTTACAGTCTCATCCATATTGTGATGTATCTCCATTGATCTCTGACCAGGCTAATGCTCTGATTTCCCACTAAGCTTACAGTATTCTTGCAGATCCTCTAAATAATATTTCTGGGCCAAATATTTACTCCCCCATGTTTTACCCAGTGCCATGTACTGGAATCCCAAATGTGTCCCAGGATTTATTCCTCTGACTGGCCATCTGGGCAGTGGAGGCACACAATGTGGAAGGGAAAGGGGGCTGGGTGATGGGGTTGCAAACCCACATTAGTCACAGGCTCTTAGGTCCTCCAACCTGCACACATGCGCATGCACACACACACACACATACGCAGAGGGGCTGAGGCCAAATGACCCCGTCTCCCCCCTCCCTCCTTGTTTCCCCTCCTCACTTTGGCTGCTGACATTGTCTTTCCTGGCTGGACAAAAGACTTTTAGCACCTCGATCTACTGTCCCTAAACTCCTCACATCCCCAGCACCCATCATCCTTTGCAGCATACAGACAAGTAGAGCAGGGACGGGGTGTTTGTTTTGTTTCCTCAGACGAGGAGAGCAGGGAAAGGAAGGGAAGGGAAGGGTGGGGTGCGGGAGCCGGCAGACGGGAGCGGGGAGGCTGGAGCTGTTGTTCTCAGTTTCAAAACGGGAGAGCGAATCATAGCTGAATGCTGGGGAAAAGCATGGCCGAATCGCTGCTGAGCTCTAAAGGTGTTAGGTACAAAGGCAATGGCATGCTTCTGGGCCGGCTTAATGTAGTTAACACAGGCCTTTTGTCTGGAGTCGCAGAGGATGAGTCCAGGGGTGGAGGTCTGGGAAAAAAGTCACAGTGCGCTACAAGCCTCTATTGTTACAGAGGGTTTGCATTTAACATACAGGAGAGCTTTTTTTTTTTCCCTGTTTCCTCCGGAAGAAAATAAACATGGAAATTAGGCACAAACGGTGACCTTGATGCTCTGGACAACAGCTGGACTGATCCAGAACCGAACTGGGACACTAAGCCGTCTATCTGAGCCTACGTCTCAAAATCAGAATAATGCAGAAAAAATAATAACAGAGGTCATCAGAGTGGATCGATCAAATCACAGCATCTGCTGGTTTTAAACAAAAAGGTAATAAAAACAACAACAGGAGGCGAATAAACATCAGAAAATATGCAAAAGTAGAGAAAGAGAAAATAAAATATTTCCTTTGTTTTTTTTTGGTGGCAAAGAGATTTTCAGATTTTTTTATTAAAAAAATACTCTATTTTTTTGGTCCAATATTTCAAAGCTTATTATTATTATTAATTAATTTTTAGGTTATTTAACCAGATCTAATGAAACAAAAAAATAGTAATTATCAGTTCTGTCATAAAACCTATTAAAATTTAATTACCTACATAATAACACCACGACTACTACTACTACTAATTATTATTATTATTATTATCATTCATATCATTACTCAGAACATTTTGAGGAAAGTGATAGAAAATACATTTCTCTTCATATTTGTATTAATATGTAACCTTTTATATTTTTACTATTAGAACATTTAAATATTTTTTTTTTTTCACAGTGACATCAGTGTCTTTAGGGAAATTTTGTGATTAAAACAGAAACAAGATAAAATACGATAAAATACCACATTTTTTTTTCTTTGTACTCTGAACAAATCGTATGGAATCATGTTTAATTTCTATTTATGTTCAATGAACTAATTTGACTTCAGTAAATTGCTTTTTTGGTAAATATTGCTGAATAATTATAAGTATGATCAAGCTGACCTTTCAAAGGAACTTTAACTAACCTCACATGATTAAATACTATTTTTAAATAACTACCTGGGTTTTCCTTCACCACATCAGGGTTTTCAAGCAGTATTTCTGTGCAAGTAGAATAAATATCAATATTCATGATTCATAACTTATCCGTGCCGCAGCAGCAGCAGATTTACATCAGCCTCAAGTCCGGCAGACATGTTTTCTTCAGGATCAGGAGTGAATGAATGAAGTGAAGGAGGAGCTGAGGCAGCTGTGACCCTGAGGCCAGACTGCAGCGGCTCACTCCACTCCACGGACCCAAAGAAAAAATAAAAGCCTGTATTTATAGATCAGCTGTGTGTCGATCAAACTACTCTGAGGAGCAGCGGCAGCTGATGGAGAAGACGACGTATGTGTGTGTGTCAGCTGCTGCGAGGGTTGCTTTTAGAAGAACTAATATAGTGCTGTGCCTCAATCTCACTTAATTCCATTTAAAGGAAATTGATTTTGGGGGTGAAGAGGGTGGAGGCGGGGTGGAGCAAAGGGTTTGTTCTCTCAATTTTAAATGTGATCAAGTCTCCACCTTGTTTCATTCGCTCAGTCCTTTAAATGCCCCACGTGTCAGCGTCTTAATGTGACGTACAGTAAAAACGAATGAAGACCCTGAAGGGCTCATCTGCAACAAGCAGGACAAAAATGAAGCATAAATATTAAGAGGATATGTGTATCGTCCTCTTTGTATGGGGGAGAAACATATGATGAAGACTAGTAAAAAATGCTTCAAATAAATGTATATATTTTTTTTTTTTTGCAGAAGCATAATTTTTCACTAAAAAGAAAAATACAGCATTTAATTTAAGTCCATTTGTTCAATTTGAGAAAAGTCCCTACATCAAAGTCACCCATTTCAGAAGTATTTCCTCCTCAAACAACTAATTCAAAATGAATGTGTGATGAAGACGGCCAGTTCCCTTAGCCAGACGGGAAAGACAAGAGAACGTGCCTAAAGTAAGGAGTATGTGTGTTACTGTTTAGAAACTCATCTCCATGTTTATGCTGAGAGCAACAATTTACAAAATTAAAACAACTGCGACAGTGACATGATATGAAGACTACTAGCCACAACTTTATGCTTAAACGACTCTAATCGTTTCTGAGCTGTTACACTTTAAGATTTTTACAGTTTAAAATGTCCTTTCAATGAGATGAAAAAAAAAAAAGAGTTTTCTACTGATGGGTATTTTGTTCACTTAAATAAAAGAACCACAGAATTTGCCTAACATCTACAATACTGCCCTTCCTCCACCTGTTGCTGTGGACTGCCTGTAAGGTAACAAAGAGGGATTTTTTTTTAGCTCATAATAGGACAAAATCAGCTGGTTTTGGAAACATTTCTATTAAAATAAAATATTAAAACATCGGCACCTATCAATTACAGTAACACTATTTCAAAGCTACAGTTTGTAAGCGACGATAAGCAGGTTTAGTAATCAGCATGTCTGCGAAGCAGCAGCGACCAGAGGAGACAGTGTGATTGGTTAGCGGCTGGTTGTACTGCTGTTAGCTGCAAAAAGCAAAAAAATGTTAAAATAAGAAGAATATTCTGAAGAGTAAGTTCTTGAAAACTGCTATTGTTTTCAAAGCGTGAAAAAAAAGAAAACAAGTTTTCTTTTTTCTATATTTAAAATGAGACAAAAAAATACAGTAGATTAATGTTGCTTTTCTGTTTTAATTCTTTTTTTATATTACTGTTTTATTTAATTTGTCTTGCCGTGAACATTTAATAAAAATTCCACTAAACAGCTGCAGAAGTCAAATTTAAATAAGTCAAAAACAAACTTAAAAAAAAAACAAACCTCAAGAGCATTAAAGTATTAGTTTTATTTGTTAGTGTTTTACCTTAGCACATTAAAACTTAAGTTTCTTTTCACTAAAGAGTCACACTGTGAGAAATTCCCACTGGTCCACACATGAATAAGAACCTCCAGAGTTTGATGGAAACAGCCACGGAAAACAAAACCATTAAACCAAACTGACTGAAATGCTGCAGAAACGTTCCTATGTTTCTGAAAAGGTCAGTTTGTTTTTTTAGTTCGTCATTGATTAACCTTGGATTGACATTGTTTTCTCTTATTCTAATTGTAATCAAAATTATAATTCTGCACAACAGCTGATTTGCAAAGGTGCAACGTAAAGAAAACCCAAACTACAATAAATAAACAAAAAATACCCTATGCTGATCTGACAAGCAAATGTTGAAGCAAAATCAAAATGTTATTTAAAATAATGAAGATGATTTAGATTCATATGTATAATGCACAATTTTAAGATGCATTTTAAAAATTGTCAAAAATAATTTATATAAAAAGTAATTTAAATTCAGTTTTGGTTGGAATAAAGTTAAACAATACTTTTTGTTGAGTAGAAAAAAAAATGTTATGAAAAAAAAAGCTATAAAACATTAAAGAGAAAGAAAATCACGGTAATCAATGCACTGATCAAGTTTTTTTAATTTTTTTTTTTTACCAACAAATACCAATATTCCTTTCACATCTGGCCATGATATTACAGTTTTCTATAAAATATAAAAAAACTTAATCTAAACTTTTGCATTTAATAAATAAATGTAAAAGGAAATAAATTATTATTAATTATGTTTTAATTTTTTTTCTCAAATTTGTATTGAATTTAAAGGAAAGTGAATGAAGAGCATTTGTATCAGTTAGAAATGTGAGTGCTTATATATATATATATATATATATATATATATATATATATATATATATATATATAAATAAATTATAAAACG
>CAEFZY010011049.1:0-16647 GCA_903066815.1 Brachyrhaphis roseni
TTCATAAATCGGATCAACCTTGAACTAAACGCCCCTTACTCCGCGGAGCGCAGATATCCAATATCCAACTTGAAAACAACTTCACTGCGGTCAGTAACACAATGAAAACACCGGAAAAATGTTTGTTTTGGTCTGTGGCCAAGCAACATGGCGCCGAGCGACGTAAACGTCACAGGAAGTGACGTCTGCTCCAAAGCTCTATTGCTTAGTAGCACATAAATGAGCTTGTGAAAATGGAAACTACATTTTGATAGTGTATGTCAGGCTCTATATAAGTATTTCTACCACATGCCTGAAAAGTCACTGCCTTACAGAGAAACTACTAATTTGTAATCACTGCACATATTTATTGTTTTGGAGCCAAATTTACGTGTTAATCTTTGATTTGGCCGTTAAGCATGTAACATAATGGTGACAATAAATTAGATGTACTTGCAGTTATTTTCATCAGTCCCAATAGTGTGCAGCTATAACTGCTCCCCACAAACTCAATGACATTTTACATTGTGATGAGTTTTTTTTTTTGTTTCCCCATTAAAATAGCTCCAAGACATGTCTCAGAAACTCAGTGTACCGAAACCTCCACTTCAATCATTGTTACCAAAAATTACAGTAAGCTCATGTTAATCCTTTTGCCTCTGTACTGCTCACAAAAAAAACACAGATACTTCTCAAATCTATCTAGCAGAATCCAAACCCCGTTCCCCTAACGAACAAACACCTACATGGGGGCTGTTCATCACTGACACCTGGTCTGTCATGGGACGGTCGCTGTGACAGGACGCCTGTCACCGACGTGGAGGCGAACAGAAAGGAAACGGCATGCGACTAAAGCAATGCAAGACAAGACGAATTACTAGTTTATTCCGTGATACGTATGGCGTGTGTCGGCAGCAGTAGCGCCGCCGCTGCCGCAAAACTACATTCGTTTCCTAAAACAGCAGGATGTGATTCCATCAGAAACTCAGTCCTGAAAGGGGAAATAGTCGCAATCCAAGCGTGTTCACTCCTGCCAGGGCTTAAATATTACATGATTGGCTGCATTCGTTCCAGGGCGTTGGCGTTTTGTATGCAAATGTTGGTTTTTGGTAGAATGACAACAAAACAGTTTTAAATGGAATGATGTTTCTAACAAGGCGTTGTTTTAGAAGCGATGCATGTTTCCTGTTTCCACACAAGTGCATCTTTGGAAATAAGTAGTGAAATAAGTAAATGGTGGTAAATGACAGGTGATGTTGTTCTATTAGCTAGCTGTCACACTCATGCAGAGATTAATTTGCGTTGTCTTTCAGTTGCTGGTGACCTTCGTTTTACAGCTCTATTAATCTCTCCTCTCCTTTTCAGTCTTGCACGGCCTTCATTAACTCCTTCAAGGCTGCTCTTAAGCCACTAAGAGCTAATGAGAACAAGGTGACATTTTTGTAGCATAATTGAAGAGAAAAACAGCCTGATTATATCTCAAGCTATTTGTTTATTTAAGTGATGCATTCAGATGAAAATGCAATGAGAGAAAAAAAAAGAAGAAGAAGAGTGGTGTCTGTGTTTGGATTCAACGGTTAGCTATTGGACACTACTACACCCATCCGCTTCTGTTTTCCTGTCTGTCATATATGGGAATGAAGCCTGCTTAACGTTATCACAGTGGAAGAAGCCTGGAAGAACACAGATGCCTGCACTGACGGAGTGGGCCACTGGATGGAAAGACCTTTAGACACCGGCCAAGAGGTAGACAGAAAAAGGGTTAGGTGAGGACAAGCTGAGTTTAACATTCCACGCTGTCCCACATTCCCAAGCTGCCTTGCATGCTTTTCTATTTTAGGTGTATCTGAGTCCCGTTATGTCGAGTGTTTAATGCTTCCATTGGCTTGCGTGGCTTTAGTTGCCTTTGTTTTTGATGGCGTTGCTGCAGAACTAGATATATGCCACTCCTAATGTGGCGAGCTTCTTTAGTATAAAAGTGAATCACCTTACGATTAAATGTTAATTAGTGGTTTATTAGATTAAAGGTAGTTAAAATTAAATAGCCAGTAATATCTCCTTGGAGCTTCTCCATCCAGCATTGGTTATCCTTATCCTTAAGTGGAGCCAGTTGATACAGGAATAAAGATGGTGGGGCCATACCAGAACAGGAAAGAGAAATGATCTGAACAGAGTCTGATGCAAAACACACTTTATGCTTTTTTGTTTTTAAATGTAAACCCTCAGCAAGCTTTTTAAGTTTCATCATGTTTTTTTTGTTTTTTTTTTTAAGTTAAAAATGTATTCTTATGCTTTACGGAAAGACGGTCCACCCTCATCATACAAGAGAAAACTCAGATTTTTAAGAAAATGGTCGCTGGTGATAAATGCATATATGTATGCCTGCGTGTAAAGTTTTGACTAGAGAAAATCTACAATGCAACTTGTTCTCAATTCTTCTTAGAATTTTTTCAAGTTGTTCGACACAGACATTTGGCCCTAGAAAAAAAAAAACAGATCATCAGCTGTAAGTGTCAAAAAATTAACATGATTCTCATTGATGTTGATGTGTGTAAACTTTCAACAACCAAAGCAGGTATACTACTTGTGCTTTTGTGGTGGAAAAGCAAATTTTTTCCATCAAACGGGTCAGATGCCTCTTACAGGGGTCTGTGCTTGCGTACCTTAGTTCATCCCTCGTTCTCATTACATTCTTCAGCAATTTTGCCCTTCTCTGGATCTCACCATAAAACAAATGAATCTGCATCATATTATTTGGGGGTATGGACTTAAAAAAAGAACATCTTTTGTCCTTGCCTCCCTTCCCTGGCATAGCAGCGTTTTAGATTCCCCTCACGTAGACTCTCAACGATGCTGGGCTTTTCCTGTCTTCCCTGACCTCTCATTGTCTGTGTCAGCATGCGCTGCCCATCCTTAAAATAACACAATCAAATCCAGCTTCTGCTTAAAATTGGAATAAAAAAAAATGAATGCACGATTTCCCTGTTGTCTTTCCAGTTACTTCGATACACTCCATTTCTCTGCAGCTGTTCCTCCCTTCTGGTTTGGGGTGGGTGGGTCTGACTCGTCTCGGCACACCAAACATCATCTGGCTCTCATCAAGGAAAGCGTGTGTTTTCGCAAAGACTATTTTACGACAGACATCATTCATCATCCACTTTTAAGTTTATGCAACTGTGTCTGGTGAGGAATTACCTTAATATTTCTGTAATATTGCTGTTGGGGATTTGTAGCTTGTCTGTGGCTCTCGGTGTATTTCCTATTAGTATTAGGATAATGTTGCTGTCACTTAGGGACTACTGACCGGTGCGCAACACCATAAACTGATTAGGGGGAACACTTTGACCACTGACGGTGGGGATGAAAATAATTTGTTTTGTCATGGCAGCTGTTAGTGGTTGAGATATGCTAGGCAGCAAATCAAACATGCGTTCTCAACGTTTATGAGTGATTGTAAAAATTAGAAAGTATTTGACAAGAACGCACATTTTTTAGGCTGGACAACTTGGTCAGAGTGTATGGGGTCCCCAATGAAATGCGATATGCTTGGTTGGTTGTGGTAATCTTTTGTCTGATATGTGCATCGTATATCTGCTGTATTGTCCCAATCAATTGTACTGGAAATATACGTGGCAAAATGTTAATTTAAAAAAAATAACAAATAAAACCCCTTTAGTTAGGGTTTTCTATTAGGAATGTACTTCATATATAGATTCTTCTTCTGCTACTTGTTGAATTCAGGCTGATTTTATTTGGAGTGACATCCTCTGTTTAAAATAAGAATTGCAGTGAGTGCCTTAAGTGAAATACAATTCAAAAGAACTTCCTTGACCTCTCAAGACATCTTGTAAGCAAAGATATGCCCAAATTAGTCTTGCCAAAATATGTCCCATGGCTTACAAACCAAAGTTGTATTGGTGATTTTAGTCTACGTCGTATGAACATTAATAAGGAAAAATAATGCAAAGGGTATAAATTGGAAGAAAAAAAAATCTACCAGGAATGTGCTAAAATATTTCAAATGGCAACTTGAGGGCACAAAGTGGACAAAAACAACTTTTGAGAACCTGGTGAAGATTAAAAGGAATAGACTAACCAGCTGTCTGCAATCCGAGCCAGCATACTATAAACCCACACCACTTCCCATCATCTTCCCAGATACATAATTTTAGAAATCCCCCAAAGTTCAAATTAATTCCAGACCAAGAGTTCGATCTGCCTTCATTTTCAGCCTGACTGCAGCTTGTCTTGTGCGTTTTTTATTTCACATTGTTTTCCCTGTTTCTAAGCTGCTACTAAATTGGAGCCATAAGTACCATAGCCAATATGGTCAGGGAATGATTTTTTAAAATTACTTTTATTTTTGGCTTGTTTATTTTCAATAATGATGGTTGAATCACAATTTAAAAGAGCTTATTTATCTGTATCAGAATTTCATGGCTAAGTTTGTTCACACAAAACAAGGAATTTGACTTTGATTTCACTTTGCCCTCAATGGACAGACATTTTAGATAAAGATATACATAAAGGTCTAAACAGTTTGAATCCAGGATGTGTGGGGTCTGCAGACATGCTGGCTGCCTCTCTTCCTGACCCTAGATCTGTACAAGTCCTGGATTAAGGCCCAGAAGAGGCTTCTTGGGTCAAACTAATAGCAGTGGTGTCCACTTCAGAAGTCTGCTGAGGTGCAGTCATTCGTGTAAAGAGAAGAAGAGTAGGGATAGGACACACCCCTGGGGGCCACCGGTGCTGATGGTTCCAGGTGCTCCCCAACCTCATCTGCTGCTGATGTCAATGATTAAAAACATCTAATAGCGATTGTGGCAAGGCTTGACGGAAAGTTTACAGATTAATTCCATTTAATCTGACGGAGTTTGATCTGTTTTGTAAAGAAGAATGGACAACATTCCTTTCTCTAGACGTGTATAGCTGGTAGGGACATGCCTAAAAAGACTATTAGCTTGGAAATGCAGCATAATGTGGATCTTCAAAGTAGTCTTTGAGTCTTTGGACTGAACCTAGAGGAGTTGAGTCCAAAGGCATGCCACATGTTTAAGATTCTTGTTTTACAAACGTGCAAAGGGCTATTGATATGTATGCTTGCTTCTGTAAGACCTCACCTTCCTCTTACAGTGTTACCCCAATTGTCTTCTACTTTGTTTTTCTGTCCCATAGTTGCTGTTTTAGTCAAGAGAGATGCACAGCTATTTCCAGAGATAGTTATACTCTCTCTGACTTTTAAGTTGACTTTGACATGCAACAGATTTTGCTGAGGTATCCTTTTGCCATTTGTTTAACAGCCCACTAGTGACCTTTTTTCTGCCTTGCGGCATGTCTTAAAAGTGAAAGGTGAAACCTAAATATCCATGAGTGCCAAAGCAGAGCATCACACAGCTGCTGAAGGGATTTTCCGATATCTTGAGACTGGCGGAAACCATTATTGCAACCTTGTTTCTGTCTGCTGCTCTTGGTCGGTCCTCTTTGGTAACCGTTTATCCATTTACCTTCATTCTGTGGCCTGTAAACCATCTGTTGGCTGCGGCTGTGTTTTCACATACTCACTTTGTGTGTGTGCGTGCGTGTCTGGGTGTTCGCAAACGAGAGAGGGTGTTCCTTCCTTCTTATTCCGGTGCTTTGCCATAGAGATCCAGACAGGCGTGCACCGGGACACCTTAATGTGCTAAAGGCGAACGCGCACATTCATAGGTTCATTAAGGAAGTTTCTTGCACTCCAGGTGACACAAACAAGCACACGCACACATACAGCATCCAACATGTGTTGCGAATTTATCAGACAGACTTGGAGTCAGTGCGAGAAGGGAATTCCTTCATCTGCACGCTTCTTCCAGCTGCACATGTGCTCAGCAGCTGCTCCGCGCACACAAAAACACGCACGCAAGCAGAGAGAGTCGCTGTGCAAAGCGATAAACAGAAATCACAAATAAGACATCCCACAGTTTCCCTTTCAGATCGGTGTCCTCCTGACCTCCTATCATGCTCTGGAAAAAAAATAGCCGCCGGAGAGGCCACCGAGTGCATGGCGATTCGAGGCAGCTCCGCTTGGACACTGCGTCTTCCGAGTCAGAGGCAATTCTTCCAGTCTGCTCTCGATGTCTCAAAGGAGACACGTGCCGGTCGCGCCTTTTGAAGATCGACAGCGTTAGGGTGCGTGCGAACACGCGTGCACGCTCCGTCTTCTGCACAAATATTGCATGCTTGCTATGCTCTGCACGGACAGAGTGGTGTTTCTCAATTGTTGTGCTCTCGCAGTCGTAGACTACATTGCTTTGGAATAAACTTGCGCCGTTTGCCAGAACATATGCACAGCAGCTATTTCATAAATCCAAGAATGTAAAAGTCGTTGGGAATATTAAAAGATTAATTAGTTGCTGGAGAGTTTGGTGCATGAGCTTCAGCAACATTTGGCTTGTAGATGCTGCATTGACACATGTTTTCTGTTCTCTCTCTGCCTCTTTCTCTTCTTCTTTTTCTTTGTTCCCCAGGATGTTGGAGTACTCACTCAACCTACAAAATGTTAGCTTTTCAGCTGTGAGGACGGTGCGTGTGCTGAGACCCCTGAGAGCCATCAACCGGGTGCCAAGTGAGTGCAGTTTTCTCACCCTTCTAACACGACTCCTCACCCTGACTCTGGGGTTTGAAATAATTTGCCCTCTAATAACCCAAGAACTTTATTATTCTCTGGAAATAGAACCTTTATGGTTTAAAAGCATTGCGGTATGCTCCAGGTAAAGCGCTCTTGGTTGCAGACGAGGTACACCCAAATTAACTTGGTTATGTGTGGTGTCCTGATGTTAAAAACTTTGCACGTATCCATTTTGACCTAAGACTCAAACTTTTTCAAAGGTGAATCTAGATATTTATGTCTATATTCGCCTAAGTAAGTGTCTTAAATAAGACACTTCTGGTGTTGCATTACCATTAAGAGGGTGATTATGGGGGGCAGTATTATGTAAATGTGACTTTTTTGAGTTTTACATCATATTCTAATCTTATCCCTTCTTCCACAACTTACCTGGACAGTTGCTTTGGTTCTTTCATGCACATTTGAGAGATCCTGTAATCTCCCGTTTCAACCATTCAGCTGTGTAAAATGCCTGGTGGGACCTAGCGCCACCTTCAAGGACGTTACTCTTCGTCAAAGTTGCAGTTTCCAGGCTTTTGAGCTTCCACATTCAGCTCACTCACTCAGCTCCTTTAGACTAGCCACCATCAATTAGCAAACACCTGATGGAACTGCGCATCTGCTGAGCTCGTTATACGAGCCACTGCTCAGTGCAACGCTGGTAAAAACATTGTCAAAGGATTAATACGGCAGCCATGTTGTGATGACTTAAGAAAGAGGAGTTTTTTAAAGAGTCAGAGCCCTAATTTCAAGGAGATAAATTGCAAAGTCGAACTTCTTTCAAGTCATATTCGATATAAATAGCATCTTTATAACAACCAAAGGTGACAAAGTTACTTTATTGTGCTACAAAATGGCACTATGTGCCTGCAAAACACCTTGTACCGCCCCTTAAGCTGAGCATTCCACACTCTTCATCCGGTCCTCCTGAGATAAAACCACCTGGAATCTCTCCGTTTAAATAAAGATCCCAATTATCCCGTTAGCTTCCATCTGGATCACTCCACACAACCTTCAAGAAGCACGTGTTCACATTAAGTGTTTAGCCGGTGAACGGGGACGTCATCGCCCTCTTGCACCGTCTCGCCAGTCAAGGCAGTCGTAGGGGGTCCGCCACCCCTCATTAGCCGCGTAAGCACACAGACACTCGGAATGCACGCAGCCATGCACACTGATTTGCTCATTAGGTGTCCAAGCATCCTTCAAACCAATCGCAGGCTTAGTGGTGGTGTTAAAGTGTGGATGATTTGGTCTGGTGGGGCCCTGTGGGGAGAATGTCAGAACTGTGTTGCTGGTCGGTCCTGTGATTTTTCTTGGCTGATATCCGTCGACTGCCTGCCTCCCTCCCTGCTTTCCTTACACACACACACACACACACACACGCATGCACACCCCTACGACCTTTATACCTCATCAGATCCTGCAGAGAACCTGGCAGAAGTCATCATGACTTTGGGTGGGGATGTTTTCTGCAGAGCTTCAGCTATTTATATTCTCACTTAGTTAAATCTGATTGTGTGGATTTTTTATTTGTTTGTTTTCTTTCTCCTTTTTGTTCCTTTGTCCGATAATCTCAGTGGGTAGGAAACAAGTCTGGGGGGGATAAAAAGGGGCAAATCCGCAGTTTGCCCTTTCAAAGTTCACCGAATACACGAATAGAATCCGACCCGATTAATTTGTGCAGTCGCTTCAAAGGTGCTGGAATTTGCAGTCGGGATCCCCGTGTTTCACTGATCAGTAGTTGGTTAAAATCAGCACCTGTGAGTCATAGGTCCAAAGAAAATAGAAGAGGAAAAAAAAAAAAAAACTAACACTTTCTTCAAAGAGACCCTGACTGAACCCAAAAAAATGCTCGTTAGTGTTCCGTAATTGACATCAAGCTTTTCATTCATGCTTCACAATCACTGGCTCATTCACAGCTCTACACTTAAGCGCCCCTGACATAAAGCGGCTAATCATGTTTGTTGGGGTTTCGCTGATGAGCCGTCATTACCTGAGTCTTTTCATAATAATTTCGCTGATTTGTTTATGTCATCTGCAGCCCTCGACAAATTAATAATAGGAACAATGCTTTCATTGTTCCTATTATTAGGAACAATAATAGGAACAATAATTGTTTTGATAAACCGGTCTTTATCGGTTTATCAAAAACCGATAAAGACCGGTTTTTGATAAACCGGTCTTTATCAAAAAAGACCAGTTTTCGGTCTTTTTTGATAAATCCCAGAAGCGACTTAAAAGGATTTGTTCATTGATAGAATATTATTTTTAAATCTTAATGGAAAAGTTTATGTAAAATACATGTATAAGGAGTAAAATAAACTTCATGTTCATTTTTTGTTTCTGAAAAAGAAAAAAAAATCTGTGTTATGACTTTTGTGTGAATGCAGTGTGTTGTCATGTATCATGGTTTGGGCCAATGTTAATGGATCTTAGATAAAAGTCCAAATTATTTGAAGACTTCCACAAGTCACATAAACACATGCTTAAAATATTCAAAACACTCGTAGAGAAAGTAACCCCGTCATACTTTCCAAACCTTTTTTGATCATATGGAAAATGGATTGATAGCTTATGTTGCTGTTTTCTTAAAGTTTTTTTTATATTTGGTTAATAAGTTAAGTTAGTTTTCATGCCATGACATGAATCAGATTTCACTGGTTGTGACTAAATACTGTGGTAGGGGTATTACAATTTTAGGAGCTTAGCAAACCAATGATTGAAAATTGTGACATTATTTAATATTTCTATTACATGATAAGAAGGCGTGTCTGGGCCTGTCACGGTAACAAATTTTGCTGGACAATAAATTTTTCCAGAAGTTATCGCGATAAACAATAATATTGTTCAGACCATTTTTGAGGAATATAATGGTAATGGCAAAGTAATAATGTAAGAGCACATTCTAAAAGATCAGTAAACTTTAAAAATTTATTACAATTCCAGTGTTCAACGTTCATTACAATCTAAAGATACAAAATAAATAAACAGAACAACAAATAAAATTAATTTTGAAGTCTTTGTAAACTAAATTGTCCTTCAAAAGAGGAGCCAGTTGAGACCAAAGCACCAAACTGAAGATTTTTATCATCCAGTTTTTGGCAGAAATAGCGAGAAAAGAAAAGATAAATGATAAATCATGCAAATGGAAATAATTGAGTTTGTTTTAATTTATCATGCAATTAATTGATTCATTGATTGTTGTGATAGGCCTAGACGTGTCAGTTTAACTTGTTTAAGTTTGTGGGTTCTTCTTTCTCATTTGCAAGTATCACATTTTTTACAGCTACCAAAATAATAAAAAAATTAAGAAAATTAAAAATAGAAGTGAAAATATTTTTTTTTCTTTTTTGTCTGTTTACCACTGAATGTATCCAATTTACATTCAGTGATTGAGCATATGCTTTATTTCTCATATCTAGTACACTATCAAGCTTAATGATGGGCTTTCTCATTACTAAAAGGACATATTTTAGGAAAAATATATGCAAATGTTTTCTGAAAAAACTACAAAGTCTTAGATAACAGGTCTTCTAATATAAATATTATCAACTACTTCACTTGTGATGCTACCTTTTAATTTACTTAATGTGATTTTTGCCTTGTGGGAATAGGATGGACAGTATGGAAAAAATCATACGGATCAAATATTTATTTCCTGAATACTAATAGTGTGGTTGAACAGACATGTGGGTCTCAGGTGTGAAGCAGCTGTGCCTGGAACAGGCTGATGGCAGCAATTGCCTCATAAATAGCAATTAGTTTAGTTCAACAAACACCCTAGGATCGGTGTGTAATAGTGTTATTGTCAGAAGGAAAATATATTTCATAGCAATCAGATGGAACACTAATTAAACAGCCTGTCATAGCTCATAATTGTGGGAACATCAAGTCTCCACAGGGGGATCTCTAATTCATCTAAAGAGTCTGGAATTGTCAATTCCAAGTACAAGAACTTCAATGTGATTAATCTGTTCTGGTTTTAGGGAAGAGGAGAAATGGATCTTCATTAATACGACATAGATTGAACGGAAAAGTTGAGCGAAGCTGATATGCAACGCCTGGTGTTCAGAGCCTTTGCACTTTAGCCAAATTTTTTTTGCCGTATTGGATTTTTACGTGATAGACCAACACGGGAAAGAGCACAGTTGTTAAGTGGAACGAAGGTGATCCAAGTATTCTTAAAGTACGAATCTAAAGATCCAGAAGACACTGTTATGACATGCTAAATATCCAGGCAACAGAGGCAATATTTCACAACAGCATGCTAATCCACCTCACTTGCCTCTTTAAGACTCTCTCCAGCTATATGGTTAGTAGAAAATCTGCCAGAGAGACATTGGAGTTGGGGAAATGATACTTGCCCATTAGGTTCAATCGAAGAGATGATTTGAACTTCCTCCGTCTCTCTTGGCTCTTTGGTTCTGTACTGCCACTACGAAGCATCTCTTCCAACTTCTGTGGGATTTGTTGCCACAGTTACGCATCCAAGCAATTGTCCAAAAGTTAAAACGTAAGAGCAAGAAAATCCTTCCAGTCGCACGTCATCTAAAACCAGAGGGAATAACTGTCGAGAAAGCAAGG
This sequence comes from Brachyrhaphis roseni, assembly GCA_903066815.1. Classification (NCBI taxonomy): domain Eukaryota; kingdom Metazoa; phylum Chordata; class Actinopteri; order Cyprinodontiformes; family Poeciliidae; genus Brachyrhaphis; species Brachyrhaphis roseni. The sequence goes on from CAEFZY010011049.1 coordinate 11,207, forward strand.
CCTCGACCAAAAACTGATGAAGAAATCAGAAGCAACCTAACAGAGCTACTCCATCATGTTGCCAGCATTGAGGGGAGCAATTTTAGAGCCATGCGTACGTCTGTTAGACTGGCTAATTCTTCCAGGTTTTGTTAGATTGTGCAAGAGTTTGGGGTGCAGTTTGGGTAGAGGTTTGTTAGAGAACATTAGAGAACAAACAGCATCATGAAGACCAAGGGACACAAAAGTCTGGTCAGGGAGAACGTTGTGTAAAGGTTATTAGCAGATATCCTAATTTCATTCATGTTGGACATGTCATGGAGCACTTTTAAGTCCATTATCCAAAACTGAAATGAATACGTAACTTCGTCGAACCTGCTGAGACATCAATTTTTCTTAAACTGACTGACCGTAGTGACTCTGGAGGAGTTGTGTGGATCCACAGCTCAGTCCTTTACAGAACAGCAGTCAGACAAAAAGGCAGGATACAGAGCAATCCTGAAGGAAGACTGGTTGGAGAATCGAGTCTTACGGTCCGGCAACAACCTTGAACAGATGGAGTTACGATTGAGTCGTTGGAAGCAAAACCACACGGTCCACTCAAAGCCCAAACCTAAATCCAAATGAGAATCTAGTTCAAGAGTTTTACATGTATGTTCACTATTCCTCATTCAACTAATTGTTTGGTTTTTCAAAGAAGAATGGGGAACAATCTTCCAAAAGACCTTCAGCAGTGAAAGACACTGCTGAAGGTGTGTCTTTCAGACAAAATAGTGAGTGGATAGGAATGAATGCGTATACACGCTTTCTAGGTGTTCATTCTAAGAAAAACTGAAAACATATTTACTTTAAACTTCCAACTACGCACTACGTTGTATTGATCCATCATGTAAAACCCAAACAGAATGCGTTGCCAGAATGTGAAAATGTTTAAGCAATAGGAAAAGACTACAAGGCGATGTTCAGAAACTGCTGCACACCTCAGCCAGGTAAATCAGACGGAACAAGGTTCATGGTCTTTGTCACAGGTTAAAAGGAGGCACCACACCTTTCAGTCTGATGTCTTGCACTTGATTTGAATTTCTTCTCCATGTTCGACTGCCAGAACTGGAGCGGCTGTGGCTGAGGTGTTAGAGAGATGTTCAATCAGTCAGAGGTTTAACAGTTCAATTTCAAGACCATCAATCTGGTGAAGTGTCCATCATTAAGGCATGAACTCCCTGGTTGTTTCTAATGTCTTAGTTACCATCTTTCATGGCAGCTGCTTGCAGAGAAGCGAGAATGGCAAGGACTTTGATTTAATCGATCCAAGGTTAAGTGCAGACCGGTTATAATCACTCATTTATCTGTCCAAACCTGGATCAGCAGATCTGCAGACTGTTATACCGCAGCAGATAATTGAATATTCAGCAGAATCTTTCACATGTGGATACAAGAACCTAACATGGCATAGATATTCCCAGGGACTTGGTTTTTTGAAAATACAAAAGCCACCATTACCCACTGAAAAATTCAAGATGGCTGTCAATGAAAATTCGTATTTTTGGGCTTAAACTGCCAAGATTTATAACTCCAATAAAAAATTTTTGATGCCAAATCAAGATCTTGTCATACAAAGTCTCACAATACTGAAGCATCACAATATTTCTCTTCGTGTTGACAGCGACTGCCGTCGTCATGACTTCATCTGATGAACTTGATGCCCCAAATACTTTTAAATCATCTGCGTGGCAGCATTTTGGGTTCTCATTAGGAGCGATATCTTTAAACAAAGTGAAAGACGAGACACAAACAACTGGAAACAGTAGCAACTGGAAATGGTAAATGTTGTACTTGAGATCATACATAGCTGAATCACTGTCTTAAATTTTGAAGAGAGAAAAAGAAATCACAAAAAGATAAAAATCAGTTTGTTGAATGTGTGGCAAAATCAATAAAAACACACAATAAAGACCTTTTTGTAGCATGTATTCCGTCTTTGAGGTTTTCGTGAAAGTAATAAATCCTCGCCCTGTCTCATTCTCTTGAACTCGATATCGCGTCTCATTCTGTGAGTTTTGGGTGTCCTTACGCTCCTTGATTCAATCAAATAATATTTACCGACAATGTTTCTGATCTTGCTTAGTTTTGTCATGTTTGCAAAAAAAATAAAATGGGAGCAGTCATTGCCAGTCTGGTGGGCACAACCAACCTATCCACTAATCCCCTAAACAAGAATCTTAGCACCGCTGACTTTAAACTGTTTTTTACTTCTTCTTTTTTTTTTTTGGTAAATGTTTCTACCTATCCACAGCCCCACACATCCTCTGCTGTAACTCTCTCCAGCTCTACATCAGAACACAAGAGAGAAGCACATCCTGAAACACACACATACTTCCTCACACTTTCCTCAGCGAACACATTGTTCCTGGGCTGGTGTCCATGTTCCTGGACTCCGCCGAAGATTGATGCACTCACATGGCAGTCGTGCCGGTGAAAGTGACGGACACATTACGCAGGACTACTTTGACCGGCTGCCAACAAACACACACACCTCCCCACATACGCCCCCACACACCCAAAACAACAAGACTCTCACATCATGTCAGCAGCACATCTCTCACAAACAGTCTGCCACCAGATTGTCCATTACCCTTGTGTCCGGTGTGGGTCTGCAGGGACCTTGTTCCAGAGCTGCCAATGGTTGTATCAAGGCCAGCTAGTCGGTCTGTGACAGGCCTCTGTGTTTGGTCTTTATATTCAAAGGGAGCAGCTGTCAGGAAAAAAATTGCACGTTGTTCTAGGTGAAAGTGAAGATCCATCTCTGCGAGAGCAATTACCCGGCCACGTTGCTCTTGGCGTGACTTGATTTTGTCGAGTACTAGACGATCCAATAAACCGATAATTGCTCCAATAAGTGTAGGCAAAACACAGTGCTGTGAAAGACAAAAAGTATTTGTCAGTCTGAAATCTTTTTGTGAGTGTATTTGCTTTTTTAGCCATTCAGAGGTGGATTTTATTTAATTTTTTTTATATTCTTTTAATCTTTTTGAACAGTGTTTTGAGTTTATGTTTGTTAATTTATGGCCTGGACTTTCTGGTAGAGAACATATATCATGGTTCTTAATTCTGAAGACTCTACAGCAGCAGTGGGTTTTGGCCTTGGAGCTCTTCTTTTTTCTGAGCCTCTTTCTTACTGTTCAATCACAAACACTGATGTTAAATGAGGCAAATTTGACCTGTTGTGCTTTAGATGTTCTTCTGGGTTTTTATGGGACTTCCTGGACAAGTTGTTAATTCTTTATTGGGGTAATTTTGAAAAGCTAACCACTTTTGGGAAGGTTTACTGCTGTTTTATTGTCACTTTCCTAAAATAATAGCCTTTGTCATTTTTCTCCAAAAGACAATGGAGACTTAGACCATTATTTTAGGAAGGTAACTGTAATGTGTCAAGATATGTCAATAACGTTATTAGTCACTTAAGATTTCCTCGTCTTCTGACAGCTTCTGTTGAACTGATTTAATAATCTTAATCTGTCAGTAATGAGGCCGGGGTGTGAGTGTGAATACGGTTAGTAACTGTTATTTTATGAGTCAACAAGGCATATGATTGCATTTTTACATATATTTACATCATTTAAGCTCACAGAGCTCTAAAATCTAGCTACTAACATACAAAGATAAAAAAAAAAAGTTTTGAGTTTTCAACTTTGCTAAAAAAAAAAAAAAACAACATTATTTTTTAACCTCAGGGCTAACTTTAGCATTTGAATGCCTAGCATTCTGCATGTTAGGAATCGAAGATGAATTCAGAATAATGTTTTGCCGCTCTGGAAAAAAACAAAAAAACTTGTAGACAATTTAAATGGCCCCATTTGTTCTCTTCCCTTGTTATTAACCCCTTAGCAATGTCAAGGGGTTACCCTCTGGGAAGGTGAAGGTAAACATGGGATGTAAAAGTCATTTTTTAACAAGTTGTAGCTGCAAAGAAGCATAATCCTGGCTCATGATAGAACCAAATATACAAGATATCAGAGGAAATGGTAAAAAAAAATCTAGCATTTTGCTGTTCCAGATGATGATGCGACAATGGTACCGCTAACCCTAACCCGCCATCAATGCACGTCAACAATAAGAATTATTAACCTGTACTTTATCGCCAAATAACTCAAGCTTGGACAGGTTGGATGGAGAACATCTCAGGCAATGAATAGGCAGATGTAAAAACAAAAATGAAATTACTACAAAATTGGCTCTTGGTTTTCTGAGGGTTTCTACAAACTCCTTTTTTATCCCGAACTGTTTGAGAAAAGCAACTTAGCAGACATTCCTATTGACTTTTCTGGAGGTGGTTGATGGAAAACCTCACTTAGATCTTTCATTAGTCACAACAGCGTTTGGCAAGCAGTAGCCATTAAGTGATTGGCTGGCAGGATATAGTCAGATTGACGAATATGTCTATTGTTTTGTGAAGTCAGTATGTCGAGAGAAGATCTGTCTTTAACTTTCCTTCAGTTGAGCAAATGATTTCTGACAAATTGATTGATTGATTGATTTATTGGTTGCTGATTGATGTGACGAGGCCTGCGTTCAACATGTGATTGTTTTTGACACAAACACACACAAGCGCACCCCTCTGTACGATAGTCAGCATTTGTGTGTCCAACACATATAGGCTAATATTCTTTTTTTGTCCTTTCTGCACACAAATACTATATTAAATATCTTACAATCCTTTTTTCCTCCCTTACAGTTTATGGAAATCAAATCTGAAACTTTTGCTCAAATTTGAATGTTTTTTCCTTTGGTGAATTTAAACGTTTGCTAAAACTGGTTGCTAGGAGGTTACAAAGTTAGGGTTTTAGTTAAGAGAAAGTTAGCCATTATTTGGAATTTAAAAAAAAAAAAAATTGCAGTCAAAATCATTGATTTTGTGGCTCTACTTTTTAAATATTCATGAGAAAGTTTGCAATATTTTTCCTTGTAAAACCAAATATAACTCGTTATAACAAATCTTCACTCTTTACCAGGTATGTTTACTTCCTCATAACCTCATCCTTCATCCTACGTGACGACTTCCTGTTACTGAGCTCCAGTGTTTCTTAAAGCGACAGCACCGGTTTACTGAGACTTGAAGATGAACTTTTAGGAAAACAACAAAATTAACATTAAACTTGATTGCAAAAATACCCCTACAGTGCAAACAAATGCTAAATTAAGCTAAAGTACAAAAACATTTGCATTCACCTAAGGATGGAAATGACTGAAGCAGCAAGGTCAATATTTTTCTCTGTTTTTTTTGATTATTTTTTTATTTCCTCTTTGAACAGTTTAGAAGAACATACATCGGGTACAACATAGATCTACACAGTTTACACAAAGTGAAACACAAATACACACATATAGTAGGGGTTGAACGACTACATATTTTTTAAGGTCGACTACATCATGATAATAGTCGAGTCGATGTCGACTAGTCGCGG
>CAEFZY010011065.1:0-13519 GCA_903066815.1 Brachyrhaphis roseni
TTCCTGAGTTAAAACATTAGTATTGTTGTTTCTAAATGAATATCAACTTGTTTTCTTTGCATTATTTGAGGTCTGAATGCTGTTTCTTCTTGAATATTTTTCATTATTTGGACCATTTCTCATTTCCTGCAAATAAATACTAATAAATAATTGCTTGGAATTTTGGAGATGTTGTCAGTACTTCATAGAATAAAAGAACAATGTTCATTTTTACTCAAAAATATACCTATGAAAAGTAAAAGCAGAGAAGCTGATCATTTTAAGTGTTTTCTTTGTGGAAGTGCTGTTTTTTGTCTAAATGTCTAAAGTATGACAGTAAAGTGCTGTGGATGCTTTGAGTAAAGCCTCTTACCAAACTTGCTTGCTTAGGAATTGTTAATTGACACAAAGCAGCAGAACACAAATCATTTTCTATTATTCAACACATACAGAAAACATGTAGGACTTAAAAGTAGCAATTTTCTCAATACATGTGATTTTTAAAGCAGAGTCCCTGTTCTGCTTTAAAAATCAAGTGCCACTGCTGACCTCTGAACCCTAAGCAGCAGCTGCCTTGGTTCAACTCCGGATAGAATCAACCTGGTCAAGTTCAGGTTATCGGTGTCTCCTCCTCTGAGTTGTGATTTTTTTTTTAATCAAGCATCCTCCAGTGAAGTCAGCTGTTGTTTTTCTTCATTGCCTGACCTCTGCCTGCTGCATTATAGTAAGAAGAAGTAGTAGAAGAAGAAGAGGTGTTGGAGCGATCGGAGCCCACCTCTCCTCCTCTCTCCTCCTCCCGCTGCCATTGGTCGAAGCGCAGCAGGCTCCGGTGCTGATGATGGTTTGAAAGGGGGGAGTAAACAGAGAGCGCACGTCTCTCTCGCTGCGCGCACACTGCACGCACGGCGAAAGTGGAGTGAAGATGCTTGTCCCCCCTCGACCGGCAGCCCAGTTCGCCAGCCGTCCACTTGTCCCCCTGATTGTGTCTCTGCTGCCAGCCCGTCACACTGCCTCTGTGCCGGCTTTACGCGAGGAATCCGGAGCGGCAGCAGGAGGAGCAGGAGGAGCAGGAGGAGGCGAAGGGAGACGCGAGGGATCCGGAGAGCCGTCACCTCTATAGCGCATCAGTGGGGAGCTATGGATGCGCGGACAAAAGGACGCTTTCTCTTCGCCGTGGGCCTCCTGTGTGGGTTTTACTGGCCGGCATCAGTCGCCTCCAAAGGTAGGAGCTTCCTCTCCATGAAGCACGCATGGTTACTTTGCGCTCACTGATTGTTTTCTGCGTGCCAACCCTCGTGGTTGCGCACCACTTGTCGACTGAATGAAAACGTTACGTTATTGACCCGGGTGTGTTGTAAATACTCCAGAGCGCACACGCTTCATCCCCGTTTTGAATTTTTTTTTTCTTTTGTATTGTGCTGCAGTAGCTCGTCCTGATCCCCCCATAGGATGCGCAGCTTATTGAATCATAAAGCTATAAACTTCCTCTGTCAGCCACTGGAGCTGCTTGTTTGTCACTGGGGTCGCTGCTGATTCTCCTATTTCACTTGTTCTGAAATAAATCCATCAGATCGAGAGGAGAGCGGCGGCTGATGCAGGCACGCCTGTGCAACAGGCATGGTGCATTTTATTAATTTTTTTAATAATCTGTCCAGAAAAAAGTGTCTCTTTTTTGAAAAAAATAGATTGATGCAGCAAAAAATCATACAATATGTGATCAAGATGCGCCTTCAGTGATTCCTTTAACGAACGTTTGCTGCAGATGTAATATGAAACCTTTTTGCAAACGATCTGCATGCTGGTTCACAGTAGAGGTGCTGAAGCTCAGCTCCTCTACACACCGTGTTGCTGCATTTTTCACTCAAACAAACAAAAAAAAACCTGAAAAGACTCCAACATTTCTGATTTAGACCAAAACATCTGAGTGTTTTGGTCTAAAGCTGGACTCTAAGCTGCTGCACTGAGATAAAACCAAAATATATTTTCTGTAATTCTGTGAGCTGAAAGTCAACAAAACCTTCTTGGTTCTTTGTTCCCGATGTACTGGCTGTAAAATTCACCAATCTGCCTCCCACACATCTGTACTACATGCTGCTAACTCTCCAGCGTGTTCTGTGTTCTCCTGCTGCTGTGGAGGACGACAGGGTGCAGTCATGACGTTTGTCAGAGATGCTTCTTCTGTGGATGAACACTCTGAAAAGTTGCTTGATGAAGTTGGACTGGTTGTTGTGATGTATTTAGGTTGCAGCGTACAAAGGGAGAGCGCCCGCCTTTTCATTGTACATGTGGAGTCTGTTGGATCGCGTGGCTTTTATCGTTCTGCCATGCTGTCACCTCCTGCTGTGCAAAGACAATCAGAGACTCAGCCCATAATAACTGCCTGATCCAGATTTCTGCAGATTTGGAAATTTAAAATAAGGTTTGTGGGCTTATGCTGGCAGATGCAGGTTTCCGGTTTTCTTTCTGGGAATATGGCAAACACTGATTCCAAAGAAATTTTAAAAAAGTGCCACACATTGCTTGATAGAAGTAAAGGTTTGAAATTTTTACTATGCTCAGAACAAACAGCATCACGGACTGTATTTAAGCTCTGATAGAACAGACAGGTTTTCAGGTTTTATACAGATTACTAACAGCAGGGAAAAAAAAGGTTTTCATCGATGATCAGTTTATTTGTGCATCTTTACAAAACTTTCATGTTGTTTTTTCCAAGTTTGCATCTTTTCACCTGCATTACAAGTGGATCGTAAGGCTGCAGCTAACAATTATTTTAGTAATTAATAATTCTGACGATTAATCGGATAAAAAAATTGACTGTAATGCAGTAACAGCTTTACTTTGATTATTGGAGCAGAGGACGCATCTAAAAAGTCCTAACATCAACATGTGAAGAGGTCATCTCTGCTTGACTTCTCAACAAATCAGTGTAGAGATAATCTAACTTTTTATTTTTCTGATTTACCTATTAATATTTGAATAGCAAAAGGTGCTTAATTATAGTTATTGCTTTTGTAGAATTAGATCCAGTTGAATAAAAAACTGACGAGAACATATTTACAGACAAAGATGTTTTTTTTTATTGCTAAATGCAAAGTGTATATATTTTCTGCACAGTTTTGGCTTTACTGCTCTGAGTGTTTGTTCTTTCATTTTGTGGCTTCATACCTGAGCTAACGATTGATCAACTACTGAATTGGTTGGTGATTATCTCAATAATTGATTCATCATTGTTAATCCGATGAATCGCTTCGTCTCCAGGGGACATGCGCTCTTCCATTTTCAAAACCAATCACAAACAAAAAGATCTTTTGGAACTGCATCCCTTAAATCTATATATAGCTTCCTATTTATTTCCTGGAATCCCAGCTGCTGCTGCTGTATATCTGTAGAACTGAAAGATAAACTCATGAGTTTCCTGCTCCCACTAATCAGACCTAATGAATATCAAATTAAAGCTGCTTTTGCAGGTAAAACATATTTATTATTTCGTACTTTGCACAGCAGGGGCATAATGGAATGAAGTGAAAACAGCTTCTTTGTGTTTTTGTTGTCCTAAGTGGGATTCTTGATGAATGGAGGGATCCTACAGAGTGCGTTTCAATTTTCTCATTCTGAATTCTATGATGGAAATGAAATCATGGAGCTACGCCTGATGATATTGAAACTATTAAAATGCTCAGAGTTTTTGTGAGGTAAAGGAGCCTTTAAGCCGGGAAAATCTGAATAAAAGGAATAATCAAAGGATAAAGATACTATGAAGGTCATCGGCAGTCATTACCTGGAGTACGATGACCCTTGTAAATGATGACTCATAGTTTGAGAAGCGCCTCTTTCAACTCCTTGTGAAAAGGCTCATAATGAAACCCCGGTTTACCATTCCACTAAACCAATTTTCATTCTTCTACAGATTTTCTCTATTTTTTTTTTTTTTCATTCTCATACATCTTCTAACCAGAATGGTAAAATCTAGTTGTTTTTTTTCCACTAATGGTGACGGTTAAAATTGAAACACCAGAAAACAACAAAAGCACTTCAAGGCGAGCTGCATCGATAAGCTGTACTTAGAACTCCTGTCATTCTCTGACTCTTGATACCAAAGGAGTCATCATCAAAAAAAGCTCATAGAAGGGAAAAGAGATCAATAAGTCATGGCTCCAGAGAACTGGAGCCAGCTGGAGTATTCACTACCTTTTTCACATTCAATTTGACAGTGTTCCACATGTCGGATTTGTCAGTGAATGCACCTCGGAAAGGAAGCCACGACACAGAACGTAACCTGTTAGCGCTTAGCTGCATGAAACTGTTGTTGTTTTAATAAGCATTTAATCATTTGGCTATGTTGGTATTCATGTATAAGTTGTAAAGAGGACTAAATGTGATTTATTATTTATCCTGATGAGGATGAATAAAAAAGAGGCTGTAACCATGGTGAAGGAAATAATGCGCAAGGTCAGGCAGCTAAAGAGGATATGCCAGTTTATAGAAACAGACTTTGACCAAAGAGTTTTACAATCCAATAAAGTGCAACAAGTTAAGCAATGATAAGAACAGCAGGAATATAAAAAAATATTTAAAAAGTAAAGCAAAATATACACTGCAACTGTTAGTTTCAAACTCTGCTAGAATCAAACACTAAACATATGTTGTGCTGGTCTACTGAGCAGATTTTGTGCTACTTTTGGAAGTATTCTATTAATATATTTATCTCACATATAAATATATTTTTTTTTTATGTTTCTATATATTAGCAAAATGAAACAAAGGAACTGGTGGATGCTGGGTCTGTCGTGGTAATACATTTTGCTGGATGATAAATTGTCCCAAGTTTGCCTTCTCAAAGACTAATACATTTTAATTTAGTACAGAACATTCCACACTGGAAATGGAAGACATTTTAAATATCCAAAATGAAACACAACCTAAAGCAATAAAGAAAACTGAGATAAAAACTACTTACTAGTGACAGCATAAATAAATTATGTGTCTGTAAACAAAATTACCCTTCAAAAAATATTAGAATGAAAATTGTTGAGCTCATTTTATAGTCATAGATTAACTGTAGCTCCTGGTGATCCGTCTGCTGCGGCAGCAAGAGTAAACAAAGGCCATGATGAAACTTGAAGTAACAGTTCATATTATGTCATACAGAAGTTATGATTAGTCTGAGAATGCTTCAAACAATTTCAGGCAACAAAATAAATTTCACATTTAGAATTCTAAATTCTCAAACAGAAAAAAACCCAAATGGCTTTGAAAAACTAGCCTGGAATTCTCCAGGCTCCGTTTGTTTTACCATTCCTTTCTACGTGACATCAGTCACACAAGCCAAAACAAAAATGTCACGACTCGCGTCATTCCCACTCTCTACCAACCAGAGTCCAGGCAGCCAGCAGCGGTCTGCTGCTGCAGCAGGACCTGACAGCTCCAGCTCGCACACAGCAGGACTTCAGCTCCCGACGATCAATGGCCGGAGTTAGCTGGGCCCCCGGTGGCTTGAAACGAGACTTACGCAAAGGGTCACGAATGAGGGCTCCTTCATGCGCAACACATGAAGAGTGCGGCCCAGGGGGGCCGCTTTAAAAAGCTCTCCTCATGTCTCTCAGCTGTGATGAAACACGCGGGGGGTTATCTGAACACGCACATCTTTCTTAGCCCTGCCGTGACTCCCTTTTGATAAAGGAGTCGGGTTTTGTTTGTAAAGACCCTCTAACAGAACATGCTAAGAGGTTGTGGGAGTATTTTGGTAACATCTCTTGAAACCTGAATCCCGATGAAGCTCTTGTTGATTTCACTTGTCATGCAGGTGCATTTATTTAGGGCTTGATGATTAATTTATGTGCTGTGTGATTTAGCAGCAGTGTGGGTTCTGTGTAGAATAAGCAGAGCGGTAATCGAGGGGATTAATTCAAGTTTGAGTGTTGAAGTCATCCAACTCATTTATTAGTTATTCAGGAAGTTGTGCTAATGATTACGAAGACAATATATTTAATGAAATTTGACTATGGTAGCAGTTGCTTATGTCTTGGAATGTGTGTCACTTCATTTGATAAACAGTTATTGTTGCACCGGCTGCAGTTTTCTAGCCAATTGCCTATTTATAAAAATCCTGACCTGCCGAATCCGATTTTGTTCAATGACAATGTTTTAACCGATGCATCAACCAATGCTGATCCGTTACAGAAAAACAGCTGAATTGACTTAAGACGTTTGTTATTTGTTTTTAATATGGACATAAATGTACTTAGTTAAGAATGTATTTGGTAATTCTGCACAAGTACAGCACACATAAATACACCAATAGCTTCACAATCTTGGTCAAAATATGTAAAAACAGAACTTTAATTTGTTCAGTCAGTGTAATTAGGAATAGATCAACTAATGTAAATAATTGGCTTTATTGATTATCTTGGTTAAACATAAACTGCAACAAACTTTCTGTCAGGTGGTTCAGAAAGTGGAAGGAGGAAATCTAAATATAATGTAAGATAAATCATGACTTCGACCAATACCCAATCTAGATTTTTTTTTTCCAATATCAGAACTGATACAGATATCAATATCAGATCAGTTCATCTCCGGTTTGACATGCAAGTTTATGCTTTTTGCTGATTCCCCAAAATTAAGGAAATCGGGACAGATTTATCAGTGCATCCCTAGCATACAGCATCTTCCCCTCTCATGACATGTACTTTTGTCAAACGTTGCTCAAGTAATCGTCACTGCCTGGTCTGCCACGGCGTTCTCTGTTCTGCTGCTACTGCAGCCTCAGCCCCTTCTTTGCCCCTGACCGGGACCCACAAACCCAATGTCTCTTTCCTCCTTCTTAAAGGAAAAAAAATAAATAAAAAAAAAATAATTTAATTGTCAAAAATGACAAAATGTGACTACTTTTGTTTTCCTTGCAAAAAAAAGAAAACTAAAAAATATCTCAAGGGTTTTTTTTATGTTGCTGCTCACAGGGCTTTCAGTGAAACGGACAAAGGTCAAATCTGTTATATTCCTTGAGAGAAAAGGGACTCTTTTATTCTGCCTGCAGATTCAAGAATGAATCATCATAGTCGGGCTGCCATAGACGGGGGGACAACATGCGCAGTTGAGTGCCCAGATTTACATTTAAATGAAACCAAATGGCTGTACATTCAGAAATGATATACAGTAATGATGATGGTAATAAAAGCAAAGTCCTCTTTCATATTGGACCTGCTGCTGCTTGGAATTGCTGTCGTTCGGCAGGAATTTTCAGGTACAGTCAGTGAGTTATGTCTTTGCTATGTCAAGACTATTACCTTAACGTTTCAACGAGTAGATTCATCAGCATCCTGCCTAAGAGGCTTAATGTAGTCAGCAATCAGCCCCGCAGCTCATTGGGTTTTTCAGTCTGCCGCGTGGCAGAATAGTGCTTATAAATTCTGCTCTTTTTTTTTTTTTTCCCCTGCCTTCATCATGACATATGAATCTGTAAGTTTCTGCCATTCCACAAGGCTCTCATCCATTCAGGTTTCTAAAAGTTATTTGGGGGTGTCATTTCTCTGGACCCAAGCCCAGCAATCATTACAGAAAGCCTGACGCATCTAAGTTCCTACATCGGTGACAAACCCCCCGCCACTGGGTGACCCAAGTTAAAGCTTTCATTCAGACACAAGATAGTTTCAAACTAAATATATGAAAACTTTATAAAATGCGCACACATGGGTATATATATGTGTTTCCATAAAGGCAGCCTCAGCAGGGGAAAAAAGCAAAACATTTCTTACATTATGTTAAAAGTCAAAATTCATAAAATCTGATGTCAGTGTACTGTTGGGCAGTGTCAAAATCTCACTCTTTCCATTTAAATTTAACAAGATTATTCATTTTAACTATGGCTGCATGATGTTTGTCGGTATACTCTTGCAATATCCTGGTGGGATGCAGCAATAATATCTGTTCCTGCTGACCTACGGGTTCACAACTGTTGTTTTTGGGGTGTTTTAACCACCTATCACCACATGTCTGTCTGATTTAGAATGTTGAAAGGTCTGATGAAAGATGTTAGCCACCAATTTAGGTCTTAAACTCTATTTGTAATAGTCTCAAAAGGTCTAAATTTTGAGTAGGTGAAACATGCAGAAAACCTGGTAGAGGTGCATCCAACAGACCAATTGTATGACTGGTATCATGGACACAGAGCAGCCCACCTTGTCTACAAATCAATTTTTACGGATTGACCTATTCGCTTATTATTATTTTTTTTATTTTTTTTTTCCAGAGCGCATATCTAAAAGTTTTGAGTCAAAATACCATGACTACTTAACATCACTACTTAACACTATTGGCTGGCATTTGCAAAGCAGCCAGTCCAGGAGCGCGTTTCTTTGTCCTTGGTGCTGATTGGCTGTAGACACAAGAGCAGAGATAAGGAAGACTGTAGTTTTAGCCCATCCTTTAGCACGGAGACGGTTTACACTGAGCGTAATATTGCATATTAAGGTATATTTGGTGTTTAGAAGCATCTTTAGCAACCGTCTCAAGTGTTTGTGGATTTTAATTGTTTGTGCGTGCTGTGGTCCCCAACCCCGAGACTGCAAGGTGTCCACAGTCATTTTCTCTTGGACGTTTTTCTTTTTTTACATGGCTGCTTAACTTCCTTATTTATTCCCAGTCTTTCCTGCCTTCTAGGCTGCATGCTAGTTCAGCCCCCACCCTCGTCCCCCAGTATTTAGGTGGTGTTCACAAATAGCATCAAACAAGACATTCCAGGGCCCAGTTGCCCCTGACTTTTGATTTCTCCAAGACCCTGCAAACATCTGTTAAGGATTGTTGCAAGAAATGTGAGCGAAGCGCCACCGGGGCAGGTTGAGACGGCCCATTCGGTCACAGCGCTAAATCATGGAACAAAGCTGCAGATTCCCTTCATCCATCTCAGTCTGCAGATTCAATCAGCTGTGCTCCTGGAGCCACATGTCTTCATTCCAGAGCCTCGTTCACGTCGCGGCTCAGTGGCTCTCCTTCAGATAACTATTATAAAAACTGGGGAAAAATACATGTTGATTTATTCATTTATTTATTTGGATCTTTGTACGTTCTTTCCTTTTATGAAGTGTTTATATGCTAAGATTGAAACCTTAAAATATTTTTTTTCAAATAGTGTGTGAAAATGTTTACATCCCAGCCATAAACAACCATGTGATATATTGCCTTTTTATGTCTGAGACCAACACAGGAGATAATTTTGGTGTGGAAGGCCAAGGACATGATCTATTCACTTTTTGAGATAAAATAAAAAACGTAAATGTGTCGAGCCTGGTATTACATTTACATTGGTTTGTCCAAATAACAGTAAAATTTATTAAAGTCTGGCTTGGAAAAGTTAAACAATTAAGAACACTTTTGTATAAAATTATTGTAAAAAATTATTGATATTGTGAAAACATTAATGGATTAAACAACATTCCTTTTATAGCATCTATTTAAATTTTTATTCATCTTTAGATTATTTTTTAAACATGAACATGATGTTTTGTGTGGTCACATTATAAGCACTAATTTTGTATTTGAAGGCGTAAGCTGAACATCTCACTAGCATTAAAGGATTTTTACATACACTATATAAACACACACATTGTCTTAAAATGTAATTTAAAAAGGACTTAATTACAGTGAAGTAGTGTAAAGTTTATAAAAAAGCAGCCTCAAGCTTTTCTGAAAGGCACACGCATACGCACACACACTGACCCTTTGCAGGCTTTAATGCTCTCCACATGTAGCGATGTCCGTCTGCACACACACTATCATTTCTCACTACCTGTGTTTACAAATGGTGTGAAGCAGATGAGCTTTTTACAAGGCTGTTTTTACGACGCCGTCCTGTTTAGCAAACCTCCGACTACTATAAAAGCCTCTGTGCGGACGGGGGCACGTTTAGATTGGCATGCACACAAAGACGCAGTGAAGAAGCCCACACACAAGTTCCTTTGAAACTTGATTAAAATAACACGGCTAACCGTGTTTGATAGGATCGGCGTGAGGGCCTCTGTCTGTTCACGGTCAACCGAGAGCCAAAGCCTCATTTCTTATCAAGTTAGAGAGAGTTCAATAATGTTATCGAAAAACATGTCCTGTTGATGTATGGCTCCTGGTTGAAATCTATCTGAGCTGATCTCAAAGTAAATGGCTTTTTGAAAGACTGGAAGAGGAGAAGCCCTCAAAGTTCAACCAAAAAGGAGCCAAGGTTAAGATTGTCCTTACTGTGTGCGTTCCATGGTCCTAATCAAGCTTTTTTTTTTTTACTTGGAGTGCAACGGAAAACAATGCAGCTTAATGGAAGTATATGGATATGCTCCAAAGATTGTCAATTGTTCCACAGTGACTTGCTGCAATGTGAGTTAGTGGTGAAAATTGGGCTCTTTTGTTTTAGAGGCTAACACGTAGAGTTGTGTTGTTAGTAAAATTTCAACCGACTATTAAGAAAAAGATGATTTTTAAAAGCCTTGCATCAGATTAATTTAGACTTTGGGTATAAATTCACCCGTTTCTTTGATTGCACGGTTTCTCCAACCCTCTGCAGCTGTCATGAAGTCTAACCATCTCCCATGTTCTTAGTGACAAATTTAATTACAGCCCAACCACATAATTAAAACCCAGGCTGTGCAAAAACTAGAAGAATAAGAAAGTTTATGTTTTTGGCATTATTTTATGTTGAAGAAATGCTGATGAATGATCCTTAATAGGTCTTTAATGTTGTTAGGGGTGACAGAGCTGCCGTTGTCTGCTTTCATGAATATAATAGAAGTTATAATAGAAGTTTTATAAATCTCAAACTGTATTAAAGAAGCTCTGTCCATTGTAGAGTTTGCCTGTTTAGGGTTGATGACTTATTGAAAAGCTGTTATTGAGGCTCTTTCGTTGCTCAGAGCTGCAACGATACTTCAGCCATGGTTGCAGCTGTATGTTCAGCCATGGTGCTGCTCTCACATAGTGAACAGAAATCATAGCGGTCCTGTCTGTCTCTGTGATTCTTCTCTGTAGTGGATACTGCAGAGGTTGTCGGATAAAAGATTCAGTGGAGTGCGAAGGATCGTCAGCCGACTCCGTAAACACATCGGAGCTACTTGAAAACTTCTTCCATTCTTATTTCAAAATTAGAGTCTCAAAACACAGATGCAACAGGGTGACGTCGCCTGTTTTCATTCGGAGCTCCTATTGAGCTCCTGCTGCACCAAACAAAGTCAGCAGTGGATCAACATTCTGCTTTATGATGCAGCGTTTTAATGTCGCCAGATCCTTTCCACAGTGTCTTGTCACACCTCCTATATTCACAGCAGCCACACACAAAACCCACCAAACCTCAGCAGGTTATATTTCATTATCACTAATGCGAGCATGGACCGATATCTGCCTGTGACTTTTAATTACACCTGAATGTAATGCAGGAGGGACAATCAGACAAAATAAAGGGCAGCAGTTCATTAAACCATTAATGAGGAAGTGGACAGGACAGCAAGCCGTAGACAAACATAAAAGCTGCAAACCCACTGCATAGATCGCAGGTCTTTTTCTTGGAGGTCTGATGTATTTCCTTTGATACGCCGACCCTGATGCTGTTATGCTGTTGCTGCTGCAGTAACTTTCATGGCCTTGGGTGAACTGTTCAAACATGTCCCGTGTTGATCCATGGTGGAGCAGCAGGCCTACCGGGACAGAACAGCGCTGAAGGACAGGTTGTGATGAATGGACTGCCCAGCTGCAGTCCCAGCTCACTGTGTCCTGTACCTGCCTGCAGGACCTCTTGCTCTTGTTGCCAGCATCATCGTTGCAAGAAACGATTCCCAATGAGCAGCAAACACTCTTTGACAGGAGGATTTCAAATTTCCTCACCTTAGTGCATGTAGCTGGTAGTTAGGATCATACTCTTTTTAAACAACAACCTGTAACTAGTTGATTCATCATTCTACATTGTAGCTAATGCAACAATAAAAATGATAACGAGCAATTCTGAACTATTTTTTGACAGACGGTTCTTCAAAATGGATTAGCTGATGCATCAGATTGGAGTTGAGTGTATTTCAGTGTCACTATGTTCTCATTCTGTGGAAAAGCTAAAATATTCTGTTGCTGTGAAACAGTAAATGCCTCCTCACATATTACTTTGGGTCTGGTCTGTTTTTGTCACACATTATGTTTTAAAATGATGAATTCATTTACTAAGGGAACAAAGCAGCCTGATACTTTAGGGACAAGAAAATGATCCTTGCTAAATAATGAAGCAACTTTTACAAAACCACACTTTATAGAAAACTGAAATAAAAAAATGATATATGTAGACAGTGATAAACCTCCCCAGGAGTGGCCAGCCTACTAATATTACTCCAAAGACAAGTTGAACATGAAAAGAGCCAACGGACCTCAAATACACTGGTAGAAATCAATGTTTGTGGTTCAATATTAATGGCAAAGCAATCAGACAAAAACAGCATTCATAGAAAATTATCAAACCAGAACCACAGCTGTTCAAAAATACAAAAACTCTGCAGATACAAAAAACACTTAACACCGATTTTGGCTGATACCAATTTATTTTGTCTAAAATGTTGCTAAATGTAGGAAGAAGGTTGATGAGTTGCCAACAGTGAGATGACTTTTTAACTGCAAACATATAGACCTGATCTGGTGGGCGGGTCTGCTAGTCAAACCTCTCTCACAACAGAGGAGAAGAAAATAGCAGTTTATTTAGATACCTTTGCTGAGGTAGATAAAATTAGTGATTAAGATCGGTCGATCAACGATTTTCCAAAATAAGCTGGCCAATAAATCGGTGCATCCCTAATCAATAATATTGGATGATGCATACATTAAGCCTAGCATTTTACATAATGGTAATGACATGTTTTTGTTAATGAATTCGGTAAGTGTTTACTTTGTAGACTGCATGGGAAATAACATGTTGCAATTAGATTTCAAAGCCTTCTTTGGGCAGTAGCAGCATCAATAATGTATTTATACAGTTGAGATTGGAAATTTGATGTTTTTCTCTTTTGTGCCTACTTTTGCTAAGTTGCCAGTCTAGTTTTACTCAAATTTTAGGTACAATATTTAAATTAATCCGTGGAAATGGTGCTCACAGAAACATAAAAAAAAAAAAAAAAAAAGATTAATGATATCCTGAATATGTTTGTTTGGTCCTGAAAGGTTCTTGAAATTGCACACTTCAGCAAAAAAATAAAAAATCAATAGCATAATCGCTTTTTTGGAGACTGGAGCATTACCGGCGGCAGCAGACTCACAGAGAACTCACGGTTGTTAATCTGGAGCGCGTTGACATGTTTGTTGTCATAGAAACCATGTGGTCATCTTGCAGTCACTGTCCAATCACTACTACATTTGTATTTTATGCAATGTTTTAACTTGTGCATTTGTTGGGAAAGTGAGATGTGTGACACACAGTGATGGCATAGTTACTTTGAAAAAGTAACTTTAATCAGATTACTGATTACTCCTTGAAAAAGTAACTTAGTTAGATTACTGACTACTTGATTTGGAAAGTAACTAAGTTACATTAAAA
>CAEFZY010011069.1:0-30531 GCA_903066815.1 Brachyrhaphis roseni
AACTTGGAGGAGGAACCGGGAAACTCCGAAGAGGAACCCGGAAACTCGGAAGGGGAACCCGGAAACTCGGAGGAGGATCCGGGAAACTCGGAAGGGGAACCCGGAAACTCGGAGGAGGAACCGGGAAACTCCGAAGAGGAACCCGGAAACTCGGAGGAGGAACCGGGAACCTCGGAGGAGGAACCGGGAAACTCCGAAGAGGAACCCGGAAACTCGGAGGAGGGACCGGGAACCTCGGAGGAGGAACCGGGAACCTCGGAGGAGGAACCGGGAAACTTGGAGGAGGAACCGGGAAACTCCGAAGAGGAACCCGGAAACTCGGAAGGGGAACCCGGAAACTCGGAGGAGGAACCGGGAAACTCGGAGGAGGAACCGGGAACCTCGGAGGAGGAACCCGGAAACTCGGAGGAGGAACCCGGAAACTCGGAGGAGGAACCCGGAAACTCGGAGGAGGAACCGGGAACCTCGGAGGAGGAACCGGGAAACTAGGAAGAGGAACCATGAAACTCGAAGGAGGAACCATGAAACTCGAAGCTGGAACCAGGAAACTCGAAGGAGGAACCAGGAAACTCAGAGGACGTACCGGAAAACTCGGAGGAGGAACTGGGAAACTCCGAAGAGGAACCCGGAAACTCGGAAGAGGAACCCGGAAACTCGGAGGAGGATCCGGGAAACTCGGAAGGGGAACCCGGAAACTCGGAGGAGGAACCGGGAAACTCCGAAGAGGAACCCGGAAACTCGGAGGAGGAACCGGAACCTCGGAGGAGGAACCGGGAAACTCGGAGGAGGAACCGGGAAACTCGGAAGAGGAACTCGGAAACTCGGAGGAGGAACCGGGAACCTCGGAGGAGGAACCGGGAACCTCGGAGGACTACTAGTTAAGTCGATATGACTTAACTATTTAATATGACTAGTTAAGTCAATATTATTACAATATGGTATTGTATATTGTATACAATACCAAAAGTATATTGGTATTGTAATACTATTGGTATTTGTATTCTACACAGTACACATAGTATATTGTGTACACTATATTGTATAGTGTATACAATATACTATTGTGTACCAATAGTATATTGGTTTTATACTATTGGTTGAAACGACCAATAGGATGAGGGTTATTGCAACATATTGACTAACAAAATTACTGCATTCAAACATTAGTGTATAAAGTAAAATGGCCCAAAATGCTATGGTTAAATGCTATCATCAACATCTGTGGTACCTCCTGTATGTTGATTTACTGAATAGACTTACTCTATTCAGTAGGATAAACATAGCTAAGAAATAAAAAAAATGTCTAAAATGCTTATTTTAGGTACAAAGCTAATGTTAGCATGACGACTATCCCTAGCAAGAAGGGGAAATAGCATGCTGACACTAGCAGTAGGATAAATGCTTTCAGTAGTATGTTGAAAGCATTTACTGATTGATTGTTCACCAATCATTAAGTATTGGGGAACATAGCTAATACATAAAAACTGAGAATGAAAAAAAACGCCCATATAGATTGTAAATTATTACATTCTACAGACATTTGAATTAAGATTTATGCGAAGACACAAATAAGAAAAAGAACAAAAATCAGATGTTTACAAAATTTTATTCCAAATCCTAACAGCATTTGTGGAGCCAAACAGGAGAGTATTTTGTGCCCATACACGTTCAAACCTTCACACAGCCAACAAGCATTTAATCCCTTTGAGGTAATGTGCAAAAGCATTGAATGAACTTTGCTTACATTTAAAAAGAAAAGATCCACCAATAAAACGGATCGCAGTCCCACAGATCAGGACCTTCGGCATTAAACATAAAAGACAAAAAGCAGAAAATGTAAACATTGGAACCAACATTTCAATTTCATGAAACTGAAATGTTTCAATTTCAATTGAAACATTTACATTGAAATTGAAATGTTTCTGTCAGTTCAGTCAGTGATGATATTACCAATAATATCTGTTAAAAAGGAATCATGATGACAAGAAGCAGCTAAATTACAGTAATTAGTAAGAAATGTAATAAAAACGGATGATTCCTCAGTTACTTGATGATTGTTCTGTTTGCTCCAATATTGATTTAAAAGCTTTAAGAACAGATTTATCCTGCAGAACAAAACATTTAATAAACCTACTGGAACCACAAACAGGATGAATCTAGAGGGTTTGAACATATTCAGAACATCTTTTGGATTTTGTGTCTTATTCCTGTTTCTCTCATTAGGTTTAGCTTAAAAAAAATGAAAGTGCATCAACATGATTTAGGTAGAAATGCATCAAACCGTGTTTATAAAATTCACAGAAATAAAAAGGAAATGGATGTATGTTAGATTTTTTTTTGGTTTAGCAGTTGGAATAAAGTCATTTAAACATTTTTCTAAAAGTTTTAGCTCAGTTTGTAGCCAGTTATGACCCAAACGGATCTGCAGGTAAACGGCACTGGACGGCTTGTTTAAGGCACTGTAGCTCAGTACCGAGGTAGATTTACGCACCACAACTGTCCGTCACTCACATGACTGCAGGTTTACAAACTTCAAATGATTGTTTTTGCCTATTCATTAAGCCATGATCAGAGTATGGAAGACTCATCCTGCCAAAATTGGCGATAAAGACAGAAATAAATAAATGGCTTGATAATGTGCCAAATATCGCATTAAAAAAATTAAAATAACTTTCCAATCTTATTTTTTTATAGTCATAAAACCTTTTTATTCATAATTTTCACTTATTAAATTTGTTTTTCCTACATTTTTATAATTTTTTCAATTGTTGTGGTCATTTTTTTTACCGTCATTTTATTTTGACAAACTGTGTATTAATTTAGTTACATTTTTATTTTAGTGCCACTTTTTAAAATTATACATTTATTTCCTTCTGTAATTTTTCCTCTTTGCATTTTTTACCCTTCTGTTAACTAAACGAATAATTCATGTTGCACTGTATAATCAGATAAGTTGGGAAAGTTTTTATTTACTTTTTAAATAATTTTTTGGTTGCAATATTTGGTGCAATTACTTTACAAAGTCATCATTTTTCTCCACGGGTTTTGGCTAATTTTGGCAGGATCAGTCCTCCTTATAAGAAGATCTGAAACCCCACATCAACAAAGATTTTAAAAAAGCAACACTCAAATGTTACAGACACGCAACAGTCTTCTAAAAACAGTCAAGTAGTTTTAAAAAGCATCACATGATTCACATTCTGCAGATGCAGCCCAAAAATATTTCATCAACCATGAGGTTGTTTCATCCATCTTAAAAACTGTTAAACTGACATTTCCTGAGGAAAACAGCTGCCTATCAGAGGCAGCAAAATTAAACGATTAATTGCACAAAATACGGAGATTATTTAGTTCAAATTTAGAGCACTGAGTGGACTGAGCACTGTTTTAGAGCACTGAGTGTAGAAAGCCAACAGACTTATTGTAAAGATAATA
This sequence comes from Brachyrhaphis roseni, assembly GCA_903066815.1. NCBI lineage: Eukaryota > Metazoa > Chordata > Actinopteri > Cyprinodontiformes > Poeciliidae > Brachyrhaphis > Brachyrhaphis roseni. The sequence goes on from CAEFZY010011069.1 coordinate 3,436, forward strand.
AACCGTTAAATAGTGATTTACATTCACCCAACGTTCTCTACGTAGTTCTGCGTTCCCATACGGGAAACAGAACCGTGACGTAGCTCCGGATCTATCGGAGCTGCTGCAGGTCTGGGGAGTTGGGCGAGGACGGCGCGGTGCTGGCGGCGGAGACGCAGGAGGCGGCGATGGGAGGAAGCTCATCGCAGGCAAAGTACTCCTTCAGCGGGGCGAAGAGGTGGCGGATGACCGGCACGCTCCACGCCTTGCCCAGCAGCTTCTGTCGCTGCTGCCGGTTCATGTTCCTCGCGTCGGTGTAATGTTTGGGGAAACCAAAGATCCTGGAGAGAAGAGGAAAAAAAAGATCATGCGTTAGTTAATGTAAAGATGGCATCTGTTTCTAACCAACCAACGTTGGAGAATATCGATTCAATCCCACGACACAGGATGAGATGAAAATAAAAACTATGAAGGAAACGAATCTGAAGAACAAAAAGAATGTAAAGAAGTAACATGATGAAAATATGAAGGCAAAGAATACAAAAAAGATAAAAACAAAGAATGTTTTTTTTACACGCCATCCGCAGCCGCGTTGCTGCAGCAGAACGATCCTTTAACAAAATGAAACCTGGAGATGAACATGTTAATTCAGTGCGCCACAGCAAAGGGGAAAATAATTCACAAAATCCATTAAAGTACAACTAGACGTACTTTTTGCTCGCTCTTGGCTACGCTACACACAGACTCGTTGCCATGGCAACTGCAACACCACCACTTTGTGTTTCAACACCAAAAAAAAAAAAAAAAAAAAAAAATCGCTCAAACATTTCCCACACAGAGAAAAGAACATTCAGTTACAGTTTTATGTTTTCAGGTTTGATGCTTGTTTTCTGATTACTAATAAGTGATCAATGTGGTAGATTAGATTCAATTACCTAAGCTAACACAGTGGTGGTAAATTAGCTGCTGCTGCTGTTAGCTATGCTAACACAGTGGTGGTAAATTAGCTGCTGCTGCTGTTAGCTAAGCTAACACAGTGGTGGTAAATTAGCTGCTGCTGCTGCTGTTAGCTATGCTAACACAGTGGTGGTAAATTAGCTGCTGCTGCTGTTAGCTAAGCTAACACAGTGGTGGTAAATTAGCTGCTGCTGCTGTTAGCTATGCTAACACTGCGGTGGTAGATTAGATAATTTAAACACCTGCTCCACTGATGATCTGTCAGAGTTGCTGTTTAGGTTGCATTTTTTTTGTTTTTTAACTGAACTGAAACACATTGGATTCCACAGCACATCTACATGTTATGGTTATCATAGTCAAGCTAGCATAATGGAACTACCTTCCTCTCTCTCTATTTTTTTTCTTAAATTTTTTCCTGACCTTGTTGACAATTAGTAGCAAAGCACTGCGTCAGTTTTATTTACGTATCACGCTACATCTAGCGTGATATACTGATAACTTAACAGCTAAAACCGATGCTAATCATTATTAGCCAGCAGCTTTTTGTCCTGCAGCAGGTAAATGGAGGCGGGATCTTGACGTCTCGCTGCAGGGAACCATACATTTACGTACTTTTCCAGTTCGGTGATCCAGAGGATGTCCTCTCTTCCGTTCTGCATGACCGGCAGCAGAGACACGTCCTTCCCCTGCTTCAGGGAGTTTGGATTTGTGGTGATCGTTCTCACTTTGGTTACCTGGAAATAAAATCCCCCACCAACAGTTTTGAGTTTAATCTGCCGGAAACAGAAGCAGAACCTCTGATGCAAACAGTAAATGTGACTTTTCTCACCCTGGCTTCTCTGCCGAGCTCCAAACAGTCCTGCAGGTTCAGCTTGTCGCTCTGGGAGGCGATGATGGGCCTGTCGAGGTTTGGATCAGTCACTGCTTTAAGTATGTTATTCTTTTTGGAGAAATGTATTTTTCCCAGTATGTACACTCCAGTTAATGATTAATCAATTACTAAATTAGTTAATGATTATTCCAATAATTGAGTAATAATTTTATTCCACAGTTTCTTTATAATAACTAATAAAAATAACAATTATTCTTCTAGATTACTAGCTCAGTGATTTAATGTTTAGTAGTTTTGACTTTACAAAATTAGCTGGTAGTTTTTATAAAGAAAAATGTTAGTAAAAAATAACATTTTTCCCCAAAAAATTTTAGGGTATAAAATACATTTCTACCAAACACATATAAAATATATTTTTACATATATTTCGTTTAAAAAAAATAAATAAATATATCATAAAAGATATATTTGTTACAAAAATATTTTTTGTAAGAAATACTTTTCCGTAAAAAACAAAAAACACATATATACTTCTTGATTATTTTTAACAAACTTGAAATGTTTCTCAATATTTCAGAGTCGAAATCAAAAGTTTCACATTTAAACTTAAACTGTTTCTGTGTATAAAAACAACAAAAAGTCACAAAACTCCAACCCAGGCAGGTGAGTCCACCTGTCCCAGAGGATTTAAAATGCATTTATTTTATAGTCTTTCTGGTAGTTTTAATAAAACAAAGCAGAAGTCCTGACTGCTGTTGTCTCCACTGCCTCACCTGCTCATCCCAGGAATGTTTCCCCAGAAGTATCGAGCTCTGTGCGCCGGGCTCACCTTGACCGCGTCCACCAGCACCGGGTTGCACTGTAAAAACACAGAAACCATCAGCTCCTCAAACGCTCACACAGCTCCAGGCTCAGCAGGCGTGAAGCAAACCTCCAGGAAGCGGCAGATGTTGACTTTGTCGTGCGTATTCATGAAAACGACGTTCTCGAAAAGCCAGAAGAACGGCCGCTCGTCGTCCTCTTTGGGCTTCAGCAGCTGCAGGATGCGGTAAAACTCAAAAAACAGTCTGCCGGTGCCTTCTGAGAGGACAAACACATAAAACAGATTAACTACGGTTACAAACATTGTTTGTAGAAACTTCTAGTTCTGACTTAAATGATTTTAGAAAGTCAAATTTTAAACATTAAATCATTTATCTACTAATCTTAAAATTTTGGAAGAATAATTCTGTTATTTTCATTAATTATTATTGAAACTACAAGGGCTAAATCAATTAATCGTGATTAATTGATTATTGAAATAATTGTCAGTCAATTTAGTAACAGATTCGTAGTTTTGAATTTTGAACTCAAACTAGTAGTTTTTAAAATATTTTTTTAAAACACAAAAATATATTTTCTTTTAAATATACAAAAAATATTTATTGTGTACAACATGCAAAAATATATTTTAAACAAAAAAATATATATTTATGCAAAGAAAATAAAAACTATATGTATATTATATATATGTAAATCTATTTGGATACGTTGGGCTGAAATACGAACCGTAGAGGCCTTTCCTGAGCGGGTTTACGATGGACAGATCGTTGCAGGGGCTGCCACCAATCAGCAGGTCGAACGGCCCCCACTTCTCCAGCTGAATTTAAAAAATAAAAACATAAAATAAATTTAAACGAGTCGCTTTTCATTCTGTGTTCAAACCAGAAAATATTGATGGACATTTTTTTTTATTTATTTTTCATAAAAGGGAAAGTAAAGCAGCAGATTCAACCCACCAGCTCCTGGGAGACGAATCGGACGTCTCCAACATGGATGATCTTTCCGTCGTGGTTGATGGTTGCCACGGCAACCGAATCTTCGCAGACCTCGGAGGCGACGTATTTCTCCACCTTGAAGCCGAGATCCTTCAGCACCAAATAGCCTGAGAAAAACATCGTGAGGAGAAAAAATTTTATTTAAATAAACCGGAAACAAAAACCCGTTTGGTATTTAATTTAATGTTCCCCAAATTAAAAAGATTTACACCTGAAAACTGAAATTCAGTTAATCAGTTTTAGTTCACATAAAGTTTCTGTTCTCAGAAAAGTTTAACCTTCGGATGTGGAGCAGAGATGGTGGAAAAATTAACAAAACGAACAAAAAAACAATAATAATCGTACCGCAGATAGGATAGTGCACAGATAATATTAAAATTTAATACTGTAAACACAAAGAGCAAAAACCATGAACATGAACAAGAATACAGAAACCATAGAAGATTAAAAATAGCAGAAATACAAAGAACAAGAACATGACAGAGAATACGAGGAACAAAACATGAAGAACAGGAATAGAAAACTACAAATTTGAAGAATATAAAGAATTCAAATAGAAAAAAAATTAGTATGAATGAGAAGAACAAAGAACACAAAAACCAGGAATGTGAAAAATATAAATAAATATACAAAAACAAAGAACAATATGAAGAACCAAAAGGAAGAAGAATTCAAAAACAAAAACCACAAATAAGAAAACGAATACAAAACAAAAAATATAACAAAAAATATTAATAAAAAAATATCAACAACACAAATCGGCACAAAATATAAGAATTTATAGGATTGGAGTTGAAGTGATCAGAACTTTCTGGTCTGCTGGTCGGGACGCTCACCGGTTCCGATCCCGTCGAACAGCGACAGAACCCGCAGAGGCCGGCGCATCTTGGTGGGGACAGACGGGTAGACCCGATGAGGCTCCTGCACCAACAACACACAGCTAATTATCCATTAGCTTCATTTACCGTTTAATCTGCGGGATGTTTGAGTCACATCCTCATCCCACCAACGCTGCTGCTGTGTGAACCAAGATCGGGTCGCACTCACATCAAAACAGAGTTTTCTGGGCCATTTTATAGCACAATCATGTAATTATGTTACATTCACTCGTTATAAAAATGTTATATGTGTGAAATTTGACTTTGCCTTGAAATTGAGGCTCTGTCTCTTTAAGAACTCCTACTGTTTCTGAAGCTCCGCCTCCAGGAAGTCATCCTCTATTGGCTCCTCTGTTAACCCTTTAACGTTTTTACCAGCGTCGCTCTGAGCAGCAGCTCCTATAATGAGCTCAGTTTGCTAATTGCTGCTGGCTAGTCTGAAGGAGCTGGGAGGAGCGGTGCCTTGAAGGCGGGGCTAGGTCCACCCAGGCGTTTTGCAGCTGAATGGTTGCCATGGAGATCACAGGATCAAGACAACACTCCAAGTATAGCATAATGTAAACCCTTTGAGCTTTTTTAACATCTTCAGCAGGAGGACCAGTAGGGGGCGCTGTCACACTTTCACCATCAGCTGAATACTCACAAACTCCATGGCGCTGTTGTTGGCAAACATCTCCTGGATGCGAAACCTCCAGTTCTCCCTGGGGACCAGCGCGCCGTGCGGCTGGTGGGGCTGGCACAGGTAACAGATCCACGGATCCACGACCTTCAGAGAGTCAAACGTCTTTGGACCAACCAGGATGTTCAGACAGTCCTCACAGAAAGACCTGCAGACCAAACGGACCGAGACTAAACCTCCTGCTCTGCATGGGCTGCCTGGGGCAACGGAGACCAACCTGTGGCAGCCATCTTGTCCGCAGAGAATGACCTCCATGCCGTAGCAGCAGATGGTGCAGTAGGACTGGTATCCGTCTTCGTCGTAGCGGTACAGCGTCTCTGTGAAGTTATCCTTCAGAAGCAGAGAGCCGGAGTTTTAAACCACAGCTTTAATTTGGACTGTTGTATGAACACCAAATGAGAAATCATCAACAAATCAAGAAGCTTTTCACCCTTTTTGTTTTTTAAAATATTTACAGTTTACAGAAGCAGCCATGATGCTGAAATTTAGCTGGATGATAAACTGTCCCAGAATTTACTGTGATAAATGATAATATTGTCAGTTTGAGACATTTTTCAATTAATATAAAGGTAGAGGCATAATAATGCCACTACCTCAATAGTGGCATTATTACCTTTGAGCAGCAACATTTTTTATTTGTGCTGCTTTCGCTTTGATATTAATGAAATTTTAAAAGGTCAAAAGGTCAATCACTTTATCCAAATATAATAAAATTGGTGTCAAGTAATTTTATTTTTGCTGCCATCATTTTAAAGAAAACCTGACAAGTTTGATGTCAATCAACTCAACTACGTTTGTGCAGCAAAAATGTTAGTTTGTGCTGCTTTGAAGAGATTATTGAAAGTTTAAAAGGTCAAAAGGTCAACCACATTACCCAAATGTAACAACAAAGGTGTCAAACGTTTGTGCAGCAAAAGGTTTCTTTTGTGCCGCTATAATTTTAATGATATTAATAAATGATTCCAGGTCATGAAAGGTCAACCAGCCCCCCACATTACTCCAATCTAACAAAACTATCAAATGTTTGTGCAGCAAAAAGTTTCTTTTGTGCTACTTTTGCTTTGAAGATATTGACGATGACCTGTGGAAACTTTTTTATTAATATCTTTAAAGTGGTAGCAGAACAAATAAAAAATGTTTGACACCAGTTTTGTTAGCTCTGAAGAAGGTTTGGGGGCCATCTTTACTCAGGTAGTTTGTGAGAAACGTAAAAACCAGTTTAAAATATTTTCTGCTGCAAAAGGAACTTACTTTGCACTTCAAGCAGAGGCTTCCTTTGAAGAGCGGATGGGAAATCTCGATTTCTTTGGTTCCGCAGCACACACAGAAATCTGCAGGTAAAACGGCAGGAAGACGTGAGACTAAATTCACAGAACGACAGATAAACTCTCACTGCGAACACCGACCTTCGATGTCGAGGTTTAAGTCCAGGATCTGATTGATCGTCTTCTCTGTAAAGAGATCATTTGGTCAATAGTGATAACAACCACCACTCTTCCTCTGTTTTGTTCATGAAGCAGCAGAAAAACTCTTTTTGGACGTTTGCTCTGCGCACCATCTGGGCTAATGTTAGCTTAGCAAAGTAGAAGAAGACGCACGTTTACTGAAAGCTTCCTGCTTTAAAAATGCATAAAATACGTTTCAATACACTGCATTTATCTATTGAACTGTTGGAGTTTTGTTAATTAAACCTATAATTAGAAGTGGTTTCTGTTGTTAAACAAGGAATTCTGGATAATTAAAAACAGAATTTGGGGGGAAAAAAATTTAAGTTTAATTTGTAAAAGCTAACTGAAAATAGGCAGTAATGTTTTAACTTCTGGTTTCCACTGGGAATATTAAAACTGGTGGAATATTATTTAGTTATAACATTATTTTTAGCATATTAGAGGCTGTTAATCACGTTTATTTATCATAATTGCTTGCCATATTGTTTTCAATTATAATGCAATAAATTAACTCAATTAATTTTACTGTCCTGCAGTTCTTTCTTTTTAAAGGTGACCTGTTATGTTTACCTGGTTTAGGATAGTTCTATTGTTTTAGGGCCTCTGTCACTTTAAATCCAAATTAACTGCTGCCATTACCTAGCAACAGCAGCGGAACTCTGCCCGTTACCTAGCAACCTGAGCTGAGTTCCAGCATGTTTGCTCAGCTGGTTTTGCCACTGTATGTGCTGTACAATGGCTGCTGGAAAAGACTGGTGCTTAGCTGTTGACTTACCACCCAGAAACTACTTGCTGCATTCTTGTTGGTTGTGCAGGAGGCTCCACTTCTGCTTTTCAAAGATGTACGGTTATATGTTTCCTCATCCATTTTCACAAACGAGTGTAAACGTTGAATTTGTCCAGCAGCTCATTAGGATTTAAAGTGACAGAGACCCTAAAACAGCTCAGATTCAGCAGAACTGAGCAGACTGAAATCTTGTTATCTAAGAATGATTTTGTGCACAAAATGTAATGAACATGTTTTGTATAGGCCACAAGCTATCCTAACCTGATCGAGGCTTTAAGCTCTGGGGACGTTTTTAGAATCACTTCCACTTCCTTCATTGATAACTACCAATAACTACTAACGATCCCATCGATCTGTCATGGAGCGACCGTCAGTTGATGTCCGTCCTACCTCTAAGTTTCTGGTCCGGCTGCGTGTACACGCTGCTGGTCACGTTGACCTTATTGTACGTTTTGGTGTAGCTCCTCTTCCTCTGTGGGACAAAGTCTGGCGACATGTCGTTATCCTCTCCAGACAGCCAGCTGTAGCTCTTCTTCAGGCTCCGTCTTTGGACTTTCTGTTTCTGCCATTTGCTTTTCACCTGGTCCCACTCTGCGACCCACTTGTCCTTCTCCATCTGGGATCTTTCCTTTCCCTGCTTCCCGCTGTAGGGAGTCGGAGGTTTGGACCTTTTTCCAGCAGAACCCGGTCCGGTTTCCCCGTTGGTTTTGGAGCTGGAGGGCGGATCTCCGGGAGCGCACGACAGTCTGTTGAGCAAGACGGCTACGTGTTTCATCTTGATGCCATCTTTGTTCTCTGTCGGAGTGGAGGAGGCAGGAGCTGGGTTGGACTTTTCAAAAAGTTTCTTCTTCACCTTTGGCCTGGTGTATGTTTTAACAACACCTGGAACACACACACACACACACACACACACACACACACACTGAATAATCACTTTTTTACACAGAAAATCAAAAATCAGATAAAATTTTATTTGTATAGCACATTTTGTTTTGACACATCCACACATTTATCTGTTCTAAGCATTTTTTCAGTGATTAGATGGGTCAAAGGTCACCTGGTGACATTGCAATGTGTATCATCTGCACAGTTATGGTAGCTAATATTATTTCCTGTTATAACCTGAGCTAGTGGGAGCATATAAATATTGAATAAGAGGGGTCCTAGGATTGAGGTACCCTACACGTGACCTCTGACCTCTTTGATGAGAAGTTTCCAATTGAAACAGAGAAATCCCTGTTCTTTATGCAAGATTCAAACCAGTTGAGCACTGGACCGGAGAGTCCGGCCCAACTCTCCAGTCGATTCAGTAAAATGTCGGCGTCAAAAGCTGCACTGAGGTCCAACAGCAGTGACCTGTGAACTGGGCGAAGTCCATTCGCCCAGTTCCAGTACGTGAGGCAGACGACCGTCTGCTTTAAAGACTTAAAGCTGCAGTACGTCACTTTTATGAAAATATTTTTTACATATTTGTTGTAACTGTAAATAATCAGAGAAAAAAAATCAAGCAACTCTACCTTCTTCCAGAGGTAACTAGCAACAACCAATCAGAGCCAGGAGGCGGGTCTTAGTGCTGTCAATCACAATCTTGTGTGGCACTGATAGTTTTTCCCTATTAGCACTGCTAAGCTAGTTAGCATAGCTAACTATGACGGTTTTCATGTTTCTACGCCATTAGCTTTCTTAGCAGCACGTATGTGAGGTTGACTGACAGCGCTAAGACCCGCCCCCTGGCTCTGATTGGTTGTTTCGGGATTGTTTCTTCTTCAGCTGAGGGAGGAGGTGGAGGAAGTCGATCTTTTCACAGATTATCGGTCTTGCATTATACTGTCACAACAAATTTAAACATATTTATTATAATAGTTACATACAACAGCTTCAACAAAATACTCCTGGATCAGTTCTTCTGTTTCTTTTTGTGCTCTGCAGAACCAGAATCTGAACCAGGTTCTAGTTCTGCTGGACTTTTCTTCTTGTTAAAGGGAAGTTTTTCCTCTCTACTGTTGCCACATGCATGCTTACTGACTCGATTCGATCTGATTTTAAATTTTCTTGAATATAAAACTGATCTTACTGAACTGCTTGATTCAATTTGCATGATTTATTGTTTCTCTTTTTCTACTAGAAACTGGATGATAAAAACCTTCAGTCTGGTCTTTTAGTCTCAACCAGCTCTTTTCTGAAGTATAGTTTTGCTTAGAGAGACTTCATAATTCATTTTATTTGTTGCTTTTGTTTAGTTACTTAGGATATTTCAATGTTTTCCAGTTCCAGTAACGCCGGAGGATGACGCGGCCGCACCTTGTTTAGGTTTGAGTCCATCCGGACCGGTCGGCTGAAAGCCTCCGAATGCCCAGTCCAGAACCTGCTTCAGAACCTCTTCGCTGTCCTGGAGCAAAGGAGAAAACTTCTTCCCACAACGCATCGCTGCCTCCTGCACGACACAAACGGAAATGCTTCAACCACAAAATAAAAATATTTGCTTCTGTACAGAGAATAAAAAACGTGACGCGTTCTCTGATGTTTGACCTGAACAACATAAAATTCAACAACTTTTCCAACATTTTCAAGGTGAGTTTTCAAACTTTTCCAGCACCACAGTTTGGAGATAAAATCAATACAAATGAACTAAAACAATTATTCAATTCACTGTTTTATATTATTCTTAATAATTTAATAAAGTCTACAGCAGAGGGACTACAAGAGGGACCTGAGACTTCTGCCCAGGTCTCTCTTGAAAATGAGATCCAGATCTCAACGGGGTTTACCTGGTTAAATAAAGGAAATTAAAAAAATAATTTAAAAAAAGCAGGGACAACTTAAACCAAAATATAGTAAAGTTTTATGTTTTGAAACGTCTCTCACACCTTATGTGAGAACAAGCAGCTGCCACTAGTCTATAGGGTCGCCTAGAGCAGCTTAGGATACAGACCTGCAGCGACAAGAGGACGGCCTCTCGGTAGGTGACCAGGGTTGCAAAGGAGTTGGCGCAGAAATACTGGCTGAATGCAGCAAACGGCTTCAGAGACTTGACACTGACCTGCAATCGGAGACAACATGGCGGAAGTTTTACCATCTGCAGAAAAACGACCAACCAGTAAGAATGAAGCGGAAACAATGACCTGAGAGCACATTCTCTGGCCGTACCACTCCACCATCCTCTTCTGAGGAAGATGGACCTGGCCTTTGAAAGGAACGACGACGCCGGGCCACGGGGAGAAACCCTCGATCTGACCCCAAACCAGCTCCCCCTGCAGGCGAACACAGGAATTACAGGCACATGAAGCCATTTTGTAGCACAATCAAGTATCTATGCTACCTTCAGTTGTTCTAAAAATATTTTATATGTCAAACATGACGTAAAAGAAATGGGGTTGCCTTGAAATGGGGCCTCTGTCTCTTTAAGATCCTGTTATTTCTGAGGCTCCACCTTCAGGAAGTCATCCCAACATGGCTCCTACGTTAACCCTTTAAAAATGTTTTTACCAGCGCTGCTCTGAGAAGTAGCTCCTATAAAACTTCTTGCCACTGGCGGTCCACAAAATTCATAAAATTAAAATGCAAAAATTAGTTAACCATGATTTTCTGCTCAACATTAAACATTTTTATTAAATCTGACTAATCCGTACATCATTAAAGCTATAGTAGACTGTTGTCTTATTAAAAGATAAACAGACAATTTTGGGTCATCAATTGTTTTCTGTTTTGTTGGCCAAGTTTTTATCATTCTTGACTTGTAGCCAGGGGCCAAACAAAATCCTTTCAAGGGCCACAAATGGCCCCAGGGCCACAACTTGGACACCCCTGTCCTATAATGAGCTCAGCAGTTTCACCAGGTGTTTGCTAATTGCTGCTGGCTAGTCTGAAGGAGCTGAATGGGGGAGGAGCTTCATCCTTGAAGGCGGAGCTAAGTCCAACCAGGCGTTCTGCAGCTGAATGGTTGCCATGGAGATCAAAGGATTTCTCAAACATGAACGAAAGAATCAAAGCAACACTCCAGGTGTGTTTGTGATGAGGGAATAATATCTTTACATGATGTAAAGCTTCAAAAAAGTTGATTTTAAACTTTTAAGTAAAAGTTGCAAAGTTGACTCTTCAGTAAAAATCTCTGGATTGGCCTGGTTCTGCTTATTATGAAAGAATTGGTAATAAACAGACAAAAACTTTGTGTTGTACGTAATATTTTCAATTCTAAGAAAATCATATTGGTTATAATTGTAAAAAATAAAAAAATCAACCACATGTACTGGAGAGGAAAAATTCATGAATATCCTACAAAATGGCTCAACTATATGCCTGGAAACAATAATAATGCCTCTTTGATTTGTTGAATTTGTCTGAAAATATCAAGCATTTATAAAAGTGGCCTAAGTCCTGCTCTTCTAACTGAGAATAATGGGTTAAATCGAGCCTGAGAGAATTTGAAACCTAGATTTCTTTTTCTTTTAATACAGCAAACATACAAAATCCATTTTCCATTTTGGATCTTTGATGAATAAAAAACAAAAAAGACAAATTGGACTACTTTAGTTTTGGGCACCCCTGACATTCTGTAACCCTCCCCATGTTCATCAGAAATACACTTACAATGGATTTTTCTGCACAACCCGGTAGTTTTGTTGTTGAATTCCAGATCAGATCCTCTTCATCGCTCGTCACGATGAAGATAAACTCTCCCTGATGAATTCCTTCACCTGCAAAGCAGCACAAAATGAGCAGGACTTGCAGCAAAGCAGAAAGATGTAGAAAAGATTCACGTTTATTGTCTTACCCGTCTTTGTCCGCTGGCCGGCCGGAGACGTCATGGGCTCCTCTGTGATGTCAATCACATCTGATAAAACCCAGCCAGAGAATAAGCTAATGGAGCTACAGCGGACCCAGCTAATGTCCAGGTAAACTGGGGAGTCCTACCTGAGGAGTTGTCTGTGTAGTCCATCTCATCCACACTCCTGTTATGTTTCATCTTCTGATATATTAAAGGCTTCGCTGAAAGACTATTATCGTCCTCCGATGAACTCTCACCATGTTTCACTGTGACTTTCTGGCAGCTAAAAGCCTCCAAAGACGCTAGTTTCTTCCTACCGACTGGAGATAGTCGTCCCCAAACCTCCATGTGCGGTGAGGCCACGGGAGTTTTCTCCCTGTAGGGAGGGATTTTCAGGTTCTTGTAGGCCTTCAGAGAGGTACAAACACAACTCAGATCTTCACAGCAGTGACAATAAAACCAGTGGTGGGCACTGCCAACTATAATGCCAGCTGCGCTAACCCTAAAGCACTAATAATAAACATCAGTTAAGCTAAAGCGCTGCACACAGTATTTAGCAAAAGCTAACTAAAACATTGAACCCAGTCAGTATCTAGCGGTAGCTATTGCTAAGGCGATGTACCAACAAAATTCATGTGCTATACCAACATGGTATTTAGTGAAAGCTAACACTAAATTACTATAGCAGTACGGTATTTAGCATAAGCTATTGTTAAACGCTATATCAATAGCTAATGCTGAGGAGCAGTACCAACACAGTATTTAGGAGAAGCTAATGCTAAAGCACTATACCAACACACTACAGGACCTGTATTAAACGGTCCATGCTGCTCACTCAGGCCACGTCCAACCCATTCTTTAATCAAATGTGAATTCAACATGGCTTTTGCAGCAGCCACGTTACAACTCACCTTAGCAAACACCTGTGTCTGTTGCAGAGAGCTGGGCAGCGCCAGGAGGGTCAGAAACAGCTTGTGCAGAGTGGGCCACGGTTTCATTTTGTTCAAGATCTGCACAGACAACAGCAGAGACTGATGGTTTGATCTGAAACTTCACCAAAATAAACTGAATTTTCCAACTTTCTGAGGCGCCGTGGACAAACGACCCAAACAACGACATTCACCACTTCATTTCCACACCACATTTAATTCCAGCTTTGACCTCTTACCTTCACCCAGCTGCTACATTCGTCACTGCTGCTCTGTTCCTGGATGAGCTTCCTGAAATCGCAGCAGCTGCGTTCCAGTTCCACCTCTGGAGGCCCAGCGGCGCAGAGCCCCAGCTGGACGGCCATCACTGACAACACCTCCCAGGGAAAATGTTTCTCCTGCAGGACAGAGAGAGAGTTCACCAGAAAACCACAGCAAGCACTTACCATGTTCAGGTTGCCCAAAGGCGGGCCACAACATAAAACACAGACAACTTAACAATTCCTACTGTATTTGCTGGTTGTTTAGCAAAAGTCTTTAATCGGAGAATTTTACAGATTTGAATCAGGTGAAGCTAAAACTATGGCACCTGAGGAGTTCTGGGTGGAAAATATTTGCAGATAAAAAAGGGTTTTTTTAATCTTAAATGCAAAATCTATTTATATTGTGCAGTTTAATTACTGCTCTCAAAGTGTTATTTCAGCAAATTTAAAGTTTTAGTCTGTATACTCTGAATACTAAATTGGTAGACGATTGGTTCGATAATCGATTGATTGAGATTAATCAGTTCAGAAGTATTTCTATGATTCAGGAAGTAATGGATGATGGTATTCTTACTGTGATACTTTCTGGATTTTTCAGCATCAGCCCGATGTTCCTGAGCGTCACGTCTCCGAGCGGGCCGGGAATGCTCTCCACCAGACTCTGAAGAGCGGCTCTGTAGAACGCCTGGGCGTCCTTCAGGAACCGGGCCAGGTTCTGCTCCCCCAGACTCGGCCCAAAGGCCAGCATGAAGTCCGACGCGCGCGGCCCGACGTTCACCTCGGCCACGGGGAGCAGCTCGTCGCCGTGAAGCAGGTCCAGCTCCCGCTGCGGCAGGAAGGAACGGAAATTTATCACAATATTTTGTAACACTATTTTAACAAAAATATAAATGGTGATAAAATAACTACATATTGCTTCTTTTTTTAGTTAACTGCATGACAGAATTCAGCACCACAAACATAAAAACTTGTTTTGCATATTTGAAATGCAACCAAACTGGTGGGGGGAACTTTCCTCTTATCCACAGATTTCTCTCCATGTTTATTTTTAAGCACTTAAGGGGAGAAACTTTAAACTGCTGTGGAAGTTACTCAGCAGGTTGTTGCTAGGTAACCAAATAATGAGTGGGTTAATGCCACGCTCTTTGCTGATTGGCTGATTCCCCAGAATGTTCTGGATTGAAGTTCAGTGAATATTCTATGTTGAATTTTCTATTCTAACTATTATCTACTGATATTGGTCACATGTCTATTTGCAAGATATTGTTGATTTTATTGTCCAGTCCTATGGACAGTTTTATTATTTTCTCCACTATTTGTTTCACCAGAGCATCAATAAATGTCAGTAAGTTAGTTAAAACTGAACTAATAATACCAACTTCTCCAGGTTTCATTTTAATGGAATCGATCTGCAGCAGCAGCATGTAAAAGTCTTTCTAATCTCAAGCGTTGTACACATGCACAAAATTTCCAGATATAAACAATAACATGCTATGTAAATATTGAATGGGATGTATTTTGTACTGATATTGATCATGTGTATTTCAATATATATTGTTATTGACTTATTGTCCAGTCCTGTAAGCGATACGGTAAGTGCCCACCCTGAGGAGGAAGCGGTCGACGGCGTGCGGCTGGCAGATGCTGGCGGTATAGGACTGCATCAGGAGGGAGGTGAGCTGCAGCTCCACGCTCAGCTCCGCGATCCCGGACCGTTGCAGCTCGTTCAGCGCCCTGAGGGGCTCCAAGGCGTGGGACAGGAACAGGAACTGCAGCCGGACCGCGTCGTCCAGCAGACGGCTCTGGATCGACGCCTCCGTCTCATCCAGCGATTTAAAATACTCCCGCAGGTCCTGCCACCGGGCGGCCATCTTCTGCAAGCTGTGGGTGAGGAACAGATACTGTGGGACGTGCAGCCCGGTGTCGGCGAACACCTCCTTCAGGCTGTCGTTGATGGACGGGCAGATGGAGTAGTGGCGGTGGACGTCTGTGATGAGGTCGACGGCGTGGCTGAAGGCGGCGGTGAGTCCAGCCTGGCAGGTGCGCTCCGCGATCCCCGGGATGCTGCAGAGCGACACCAGCTTGGGGCTGAACGCCTGCAGCCGCGACACAAACACCCGGCTCAAGCCCGGCTGCGGCGTGCTGCAGTAGAACGCCGCCAGGTTGGACAGCGGCAGCTCGTACTTCCGCAGCGCCTCCACCAGCAGCCAGGCGTCCGAGTCGGCGACGCGCGCCATGGCATCCGTGTCCATCGGCTGGCGAGGGTCGGCGCTGTCAGTGCTCATCTGTAGCGTGTGCAGCAGCTTCACCGTGCTTCGGCATGAATGCTCATCGAAGTATCCAATCAGCAGGACGCTGGCGCTGCGTCCCGCACCCAGCTCCACACCTACGTACAGGTAGACGCAGTACGGCCGGTCGGTGACGGCCACCATGATGTCCTCCGGCTCCGCTGAGTAAACTTCATCCTGGAAGTAAGTTCTGATGAAGTTCACCAAATCGTTTTGGGGAAACTGCCTGTCCAGGCGCTGGATCTGCTCCTTCACCTGAGCCTCCTGCTTCAGATCGGGTTTCTGATCCGTCGACATGTAAACCAAGTCCTCGTCATCTTCTGACGTCAAATAGATCACATCCAAACTCTGGCGGGTTTTCACTGCTGCAAAATCCATATTTACAGGAAGTTCAGTGTTCTGGGAGAAGCAGGTGGGACGAATGCTCACCTAGACCTAAAAAAAAGGAAGAGTTATCCTTAAAAACTATTTTCTGTGATGAAAAACATTCTTTAATAAATTAGAAGTTTCACTGGAACATAACCAAAACCATCAGACTAGGCTGAAACGATTAATTGGATTAATCATGATTGATTGTTAGGCCTGTCGCAAAAAGCAATAAATCAATTAATCACATAATAAATTAAAACAAGCGCAATAATTTCAATTTGCAAGATTTAGCATTTCTCTCTTTCTGCCAAAAACTGGATGATAAAACTCTTCAGTCTGGTGTTTTGGTCTCAACCAGCCCTTTTGTGGAGGACAATTATGTTTTACAGAGACTTTATAATTTATTTTATTTGTTGTTTCTGTTCTTTTGTTTATTTATTTTGGATATTTTAAAAGTCTTCCAGTTCCTGTGTTAAATGTTCATTAGGATATAACGTTTGTTCATTTTTGAGAAGGTGTTCATGCATTATTAAGCAATTACTATTATATTACTGGAAAATTTGTTTATCGCAATAACTTCTGGGACAATTTATCGTCCAGAAAAATTTAGCTATTGTGTCAGGCCTATTAATTGTGATTAATCTATTGTTGATATAATTATCAAACAATTTAATAACTGATTAACTGTTAACTGGTGTAAAAAGCCCCCCAAAAAGACAGCGTTATCAAAAACGACATTTTTTATAAAAAAAGAGGGAAATTAGAATGGATAAAAGTACTAAAATCCTGTCAGAAAAATAAATAAATAAGGAATATCTTCTACCTAAAAAATATGACAAATGATAATTTAATTTATATCGTATATAAGCATTTCAGGTGGAGTAAACATTGCGAATAATTTACATTTTACTTTTGAGGAAAGGTCCATTTTCTTCCGACTCCAGTCAGGGTCATTTAAATGCTCTGACATCCTACGCGTCTCCAATTGGTGGTGACGCGGTGACGTCATGACAGTTCCACCAATCGGGTTGAAGTGGGAAACTTTTCAGCCAATACAAACAATCCAAATAACTTTCCAAGATGTGCTTAAAAGCGAAGAAAACATGGAACCGGGCAAACTGGGGGGTTCGGGATAAGAACAATACCAAACGAAACAATGAAGCCTTAGCTGAACTTTCGCTCACCAATCACACAAGAATGACAACACTGAACAACATAAACTTCATCAAATTGCAACTTATTGTAACGCTGAAGTTACGGATAACTAGTATTTAAATGATCCGGAATACCAACGCCGAAAATCTAAATTTTAAGGGTTTAAAATAGTTAAACGTGAACCTAAAGATGGTTTAAAACACAACTGGCCCATTCACTAAAGAAACAACTGAAATCGTCTTGTTTCAGTCTTTTACAAACAAGACTCATAAATTGTTTTGAAAAATATGCAAAAATACCAACCAATTACAAAATATCAATTTTCGTATGTTTAAAAATAGGGTGAAAGTTTTAAGTTTGTACACAATGGAGAATAACTTTGTCCAAGTTTGGTCATTGTAAGTATTTAATTTAAGGAGCTCATCACAAGTAAAAAAAAACCCTGCGAATTAACCCTTTACTCCAATCGGACGATAGTTTCTGCGTCGCTTGTTGCGTACAAGTACGTTTAGTGAAGCAAACCAAATAATGTAGCTACATTTCGATGAAACAGCGGTCTAAATTGTCAAGCTAGATTGTTTGTCAATGTGTTCAGATTTTATCTGGTATTCAATAGTTAGATTTTAGTTGAACACGTGGGAAACGTGTTTAAAAAGACACGCTAAACTTACCCACGCCGATCCGTCCTTCCTCGCTGCCTCCTGCCGTCGAACCCTCAAAAAACTCAAAAAGTGTATCCTTCCGCTGAGAGCAAAGCCCCGGTCCCCCACTGCGAGGTTTCCACAACCTTTCCTCAGTTTTACTGCTACTTCTAAGCGCTCAGATAATAGTTGGTTAATGGCCAACAATTGCCAAAGTAGGTAATTAAACTGTGTCTAAAGTAATTCTCGGCCTTTGGATAAAACACCAGAATGAGTAAAAACGAGCAAATCTTTCTAGATTTTTCCAGATCGAGACGCCATTGTAGTTAGCCTCCAGCTAACATCAAATCAATGGCATTTAAAGTGATAGGCGTTAGACTACGCTAAAATCAACGCGAATGTTACGAAAAGCTCATTTTTACACCGATTTCCTCAATAAATTAATTCTGAAACAGTTTATGCTAACCTATAACTGCGACAGGCGCTTTATAAATGCAAACAAATGAATATCTGCCCTTATTTTACAAGAAGGCCGCAGGGCCTTTAAAAATGATTGTATTCGCGAATCCCCTGTTTCTACTGTTCAAACACATACGATCCCTCGTTTTCACAACGTTTTAAATATTCCACTTTTTCTAACGTTACAACCGCAAACCACACTGTATTAAGTTTAGATGAATTTTATGTCAAGAAAACGGAAAGCAGTGCCTAACTGTGACGTAGAAGGAAGATGATAC
Organism: Brachyrhaphis roseni; assembly: GCA_903066815.1. Lineage (NCBI taxonomy): Eukaryota > Metazoa > Chordata > Actinopteri > Cyprinodontiformes > Poeciliidae > Brachyrhaphis > Brachyrhaphis roseni. The sequence continues at coordinate 21,960 of CAEFZY010011069.1, forward strand.
ACGGTGTTTTGTTTCTTAACATTAAAGTTTGTGGTATTTAGTTGTATTCAGACTATTATGGTATTTTTATATAAGCTTTATACATCTAAAAACTGAAATCTGCCCATTTTATTCTTTATAAAACAGCTCAAACTCAGACTAGATGGATATAGTAAATACTCGTATCTGGATTAGGCCTAAACTTTGGGTGGATCGTAAATATGCTTTTATGTAATCCATAATATTGTTGCTCTGACTGTATTATTTAGAGTTATTGTCCTGCTGGAAAGGAGATCTACTTTCCCACATCTTCTTCTTCTTCTTTTCTATTACGGCGGATCGTAAGCAACTTTAAGGTGCATACCGCCACCTACTGTACACGAGTGTGTAATAACATTACTCTACATCTATCAAATTCTATTTTTTTTTATTTTGTATTTTGAAGATAAATAAATAATGCTTTTCTTAATCTGTAAATATCCATTATGTTTCCTTTAATATTCCTTTAAGTCTCCATTCTTGTCCTGTCCTTCCAACCATTCTTCTCAGTTTCTCCCTTTCAGGTTCAGATGTTTTACAGTTCATCAATACGTCTTCTACATTTTCTTTCTCTCCACATCCTTCACATTTATCATTATTTTCCCTCCCTATTAAATATAAAATGTCATGTAAATAGGTATGACCTACTCTTAATCTGGTCATTATTATTTCTTCCCTTCTGTTTCTCTCATTAATATTTCTAATTAATATTGACTTTTGTACTTTATATAATCTTCTTCCTTTCTTATCTTCATTCCACCTTTTTTTGCCATTTTTCCATTTCTTTACTCTTAATAAGTGATGTCCCTTCCCCTTTCCCATAAGGAATTGTAATTGTTATTGCCTCCTTTAAAGCCCTTTTTGCTAATTTATCTGCCTTTTCTTTGCCTTTTACACCTTCATGTGCTGGTACCCAACAGAACCAAATATCAATGCCACCCCTGTATAATCTAAATAGACTGTGCTGAATATTCAAATTATTGATTATAACTAGTTGAGATCCAGAAAGTCAGATAGAAACTAAAGCAATTATCACCTCATTTGGTGAGGACCAAATGAAAATATTACAAACTATGAAATTAACTTTCATTGTAAGAGATGCAATGATTTTCTTTACACAATTAACATCATTATTACAATGAAGCAAGATAGGAGCTTGTTTATAGTTAATAATTCCTTAGATTAAAAAAAAAGTACCAGTTAATTTAAGTGGTGAATTATTTCACTTAAAATGTGGGAAAACTGTCTTGTTATAAGTGAAATAATCTGCCAGTGGAACTAGAACTTTTTATCAATAATAAGAAATTATTTATTTGAAACAAGCTCATATATTTGCTGAAAAGTAACTTATACGTTTGTTTTGTCTTATTTCAAGTGTACTGATGTATTTGAACTAGAAACTAGACAAAAAAAATACTTGGTAAGAGTTTGTGTTTTTGCAGTGAAGTTCAAACCATTCCTTCATATCCCCTACTCCAACATCTTTCTACCAGTACAACCAGACAGAGATTTAAAGTAGCAAAAGCAAATGAGGTGGATTAGTAGTGTGTTCCAAAAACTAAACATGTTACTGTAGAATATTCTGTTTGTTCATGGTTGTTATTAGCAGGTCAGGATTGTCTTCTGACTGCTACTGGAGACCCTTCCTTCCCCATAGTCCACGACTCTTCAAATTGGGGGCCGCGGCCCTCTGGAGGACCACCAGGGGGCGGTAGAGAGGCCTCAGAAAGTTGGACGGAGGATTAAAAAGAAAAATTAAATCTAATAGAGCTTTGAATTATAATTTTTAGATCTCATCTGTTTTTCAGTAACACATGGTTCCCACAAGTCTGAACCAGAAATGATTTGTGCCACTCAACCGCCATCTTGGTAGGCAAAGCATAGATGAACCACAGCTTCAAAACCATCAAAAAGAAAGTATATTAGGAAAAAAAGACTTAATAATTGTAATGTACTGATATTATTTATAAGTTTGATAAGAACAAAGCAAGAGCTAATTCTGAGCTTGTGTCTTGTTTATTGTTGTCATAGCAACTCCATAGAAACTGCCTACCAAGATGGCTGACAGTTACAAAGTAGTATTCTTATAAAATATAAGTTAAAACGACTTGTTGAGGGCGTGCTGTGGTGGCGTAGCGGTTAGCACGACCCACATTTGGAGGCCTTGAGTCCTCGACGCGGCCGTCGCGGGTTCGACTCCCAGACCCGAAGATATTTGCCGCATGTCTTCCCCCCTCTCCTTACCCCCTTCCTGTCAGCCTACTGTCATATAAGGGACACTAGAGCCACAAAAAGCCCCCTGGTGGGGAAACAAAAAAAAACAACGACTTGTTGAAACGTAATTTGCTAACTTTAGGAACTCATAACCAACTAAAATCAGAAGATAAGAAACAGAATTTAAGCTGAACATAATAATTATTGAATAGTGAATGGAAGTGAGTGGAAAAGCAAAAATACTTACAGAAAGAACGAGAACTGAAACCTGTTTGTGTTTTGTGCAGCAATGCTGCTTTTTATTATATAAAAAATTGTAAAAGCAGCTACAAGTAGTACAAGTGTTTTTCTCTCTAAACTGTTGCAAAACAATATAAAAATAACTCAATCTCTGTATCTGAGATGATTTTAAAGGTGAGATTAATATGAAAAAATATACTGTTAAACAAAAAAACACAGCAGTGCCCTAAAAACAACTACTCTGCAGATATGGTCCAGTTTACACGCCTAAAAATACACACATACATGACAAAAAACTCCTAAAAATCTGCTAAAATGTTCAGAAACATCAAGCTGGATTATGGGATAATATTCTAAAAGCAAAGCAAACTAATAATACTTGTTAGTTTAAAGCAGAAGATGAGCGGTTTTAATAAAAAACACAAAAATATAAACTAAGCATGAAAAAAATAAGGTAAAAAAGTGTTCTTATGAAGGCTTGAGTGTCTAACAGGAACCATTTCTGCTAAACAAAGTCTTGTAAACCTTTTTCTGTGGATACAGTACGTCAAAAGAAACCGTACATGATGAGCAGATCGTAGGTTTCAACTCCAGATCTGGTGACAGATTTTACATTTCAGGTCACTTCAAAAACACAACCTGGCAGGAAAACATGTAGAGCTCAGAGGTTTCTGGTGGATACAGTACAAAATGTTCAGAAATGTGCAGATTTCCCCGAAAAGGCCGGACAAGTTTCAGAACGTTTAGCCAACAGCAGTCAGTAGCAGAACACCAAGTAAGCTTTTTGGTTTAAAACTGTTTCACATTTTCTTTTTGCTCTTTAACAGATCAACGCCAGCAAATCCAACAGAATCAGACGCTAAAAACTTTCTAAATAATCTTAAGATTTGCTTACAAATCCAAATGTTTAACAGGAGCAGAACGTTTCGGAAACTTTAGGGAAGATTTGAATGTGGGAATGAGAGTCAAATGCAAATACACCTAATTTATTTTCCCCATTTTCATCTATTTTGAGCAATAAATTAAAGTTTTTCCACTTATTTATTGTTCCTATTTTCACGCCACTACAAAAACACAAAATCTTACCAAGTATTTTTAGTTTAATTTATATTGCAAATATCTTAGTACACTTGAAAAAAGACAAAAATAACTTACAAGTAACTTTCATAGAATCATATCGGAGCTTGTTTTTGGTCAATATTTATTTACTAATAAGAAAATGTGAGGTAAACGTGTTTAACCTATAACTAGAACTTTTTCATCAATATTTAAGGATTTGCTGACTTAAACAAAGTCCTAAAAAGTTGCATATAAGTAAGTTTTCTCTTATTTCGGATCTACTAAAACATTTGCAATAGAAATGCAAATGCAAAACTAGATGAAAATTACTGGCTAAGATTTTATGTTTTTACAAAATAAAAACGGCAAAAAAGAAAAAAGTGGATTTGTTTTGATTTTACCAGCCTCATTTTGGGTATTTTTTCCAGTATTTTTGTTTTGTTTATTTTCTAAATATATTATAGTTCACTTAAAATAAGAGAAAAGGAACTTTGAAGCAACTTTTTGCCAACATTAGTATCTGGTTTTAAGTCAGTAATTCATGCATTTTGATGAAAAGATACTAGATCAGAGCACTTAGCTTAGAGCAAGAACTTTTCCATCAATGTTAAGGAATTATTGACTTGAAACAAGCTCTTGAAAAGTTACTTGTAAGTTGGTTTTGTCTTTTTTAAAGTGTAATGAGATTTTTGCAATAGAAACTAAATTAAAATACTTGGGAAGATTTTGTGTTTTTGCAGCAAAGTTGAGCAAAACAACTTTTCTTACTCCGAAAATGAGGAAAATAAAGGAGGTTTTTTATAAGTGTCGGTTTTGTTTTTACCAATTAAAATGTAAATGAAGTGGATTTGTTTAGATTTTATCGTTGGTTATTTTCTGAGTGGCTCAGAAAACGGACCGGTTTTTAGGGAGTTTAATGAACTCCGGTTCTGATTCTGGATGATCCGATCAGCTTTTTCTTTTTTTAATCATCCAATAATCATTTTCCTGCAGCTCTGGTTTGAATCAAAGTAACTCTCTCCATGCGAAAGTGGCTGACAGAGTGAGGCGTCTTCAGGTCCCTGTGGTTTCTGTCTTTATTCACAGGCGTAATAATCTTTGAGCGGCGCGAACAGATGCCTGATGACCGGCACGCTCCAGGACCGGCCCAGCAGCCGCTGCCTGGCGCCGCGGCCCATGTTCGACACGTCGGTGTAGTGAACCGGGAACCCAAAGATCCTGACAAAACAACAGTTAGAAAAAGCATAAAGAGTCCATATGGCAGGCTGTTTTAGCATTAAATCAGTTCCACCAAATGTCTAAAATTGGTTTATGATTGGACTCGTTAGTAGGCCGGTCACAATAAGCAATAAATCAATTAATCACATGATCAATTACAACAATATCAATAATTTTCATTTGCATGGTCTTCTGTTTTTCTCTTTCTACCAAAAACTGGCTGATAAAATGTTTTGATCTCAACAAGCCTTTTTTTAAAAGATAATTTTGTTTGCAGAAACTTCATAATTCATTTTATTTGTTGTTTTGTTTATTTATTTTGGATATTTAAAATGATTTCCAGCTCCAGTGTTAAAGGCTCATTAGAAAGTAACGTTTTATTAATCTTTGAAAATGTCTTTTTGCATTATTATGCCATTATTACAACTATATGAGCTGAAAATGTTCTCAAAATGACAATATTATCATTTTATGCAATAATTTCTGGGACAATTTATCATACAGCTAAATTTGTTAGGCCTGTCACCAAAACAAATTTTCCTAGACAATAAATTCTTCCAGAAATTATTGCATTAAATGATAATATTGTCATTTTGAGGACATTTCCAGCTCATATAAAAACAATAATAATGAGATATTTATGTAAGAACATCCTCTCAAAGTTCAAGAAAACGTGAATTTCTCATGAACGCTAACATTTTTAAACGTTCATGAGAACGTTTAACGTTTGAAATGGTTCCCATTTCAAATATCCAAAATAAAACGAACAAAACAACAATAATTAGTTTTCACTACCTGCCTCTTTTGCCTGTTTTCCCCGTCTAAGCTGAATGATTATTATTTTTGAAAGTGTAATTTTAGTTGCCCAGTCTTCATATACATTTTAATTATTGTTGTTTTATTTGTTTTGTTTTGGATATTTATAATGTTTTCCAGGTCCAGTGGTAAATGCTCATTAGAAATTCAAGATTTTTTTAAGCTTTGAGAGGGTGTACTTACATGTCATTATTACTGTTATATTAGTTGAAAATGGTGTCAAAATGACAATATTATCGTTTAATGTAATAATTTCAGGGAGATCTTATCGTCTACTACATTTATTTCTAGTTGTAAACCAGATATGAGGAATGTGAGTGTGTTGGAAGTGATTTATGGTAAAACGGCCTGCCGTAGCTGCAGTCCTGCTCACCTCTCCAGCTCCGTGCACCACAACACGTCCTCCTTCCCGTTCATCAGCACCGGGAAGTGCTGGTCCTTCCCCTGTTTGATGGAGTTGGAGCGAGTGGTGATGGTTCGCACCTTCCCGAACTGACAGACAACAAGAGCCGTCAAACTCCCAGTGGAAAACTCTGCAGATAAAAACCTGATCAACGTGTTTATGTCTGACCTTTGCGACCCGTCCGTGGTCCAGACACTCCTGCAGCTCCAGCTTGTCCATCCCGGAGGCGCAGAGCGGCCTGAAACACGCAGTTTCACTACAATCAACGTAAACGTAAGTCTGAGAAGCAACAGGAGACGTTTCCCTGCGTACCTGTTCATCCCCGGCAGGTTCCCCCAGAAGTAGCGCGCGCGGTGGGCGGCGGAGACCTCGATGGCGTCGATCATCACAGGGTTGCACTGCGAAACACACACAGAGGTCAGAGGTCAGCTGGAATATGTCTGTCACATGAAGAGAAGGAAAGTGGCATCAGAAATGTACAAATCTTGACTTGAAAACTCATTCAGCCCAGTTCAAGCTGGAAAAATACAACCAGGAAGCTAACTAATGCTAGCTCACAGTAGCTAGCACTAGCTAGCTCAGGGATCTAACAAAACCAAAAATAAAATGTTTTCATTATGAATCCAACAATAATGAAAAAATTGTCATTTAGAAAGTTTTTTGTAAGTTCTTAAGTAAAATCTGTTTTTAAAATCCACAACAGAATTTTAAAAGTAGCTAACTTCAAGCTATGCTAACTATTTATCTTAATTTTTTTCATATTTATAGAAAATACCAACTTCATTCTACTAATTTGTTAACTCTCATAACATAAAACATTTTGTGTATTAAGAAAATTGTTTTTTGCATCTCCAGGTGAGTTTTATTTTGTAGCATCGGAGGCAAAAGTGTCTTTTTGAATGGAAAAGGTTGCTAACCCCATATCAGGTGAGATGTGTTAATATTCAGGGATTATTTATTCTGATAATTTTCTAATACATCAAATTTTTTAGTTTTTTGGACACACAAAGATGCTTTACAAGAGAAGAAAAAAAAGTAAATGGATCAATAATTATAATTTATGACGTTATTCTTGCAATTTTATGATTAAATTTTTTCTTAGTATGGCTCTAATATTCCGTCGTACTAAAAAACAGATTAAAATGTTCATATTTCTATTTATCAAACATAAGACAAAATAAAAATTGTTGCTTATTTTTTCCACTTTATATATAGTTTTTGATTAATTGCGATAAATTCATTAATTACAGAACCACCACTAAACTGGAATAAAAGTTTTCCCATGACTTTAACTCCTGATTTTAAAGTGTTGTGGTCCAAAGCGTGTGCGGATGCGTTCGGCTGACCTCCAGGAAGCGGGAGATGTCCCTCTTGTCGTTGACGCCCATGGCCACCACGTTCTCGAACATCCAGAAGAACGGACGGTCTTCTCCTTCTTTGGGCTTGGCCTCACTCAGCAGGCGGTAGAACTCAAAAAACAGCCTTCCTGTTCCTCCTGAAGCAAACCAAACTCACATCAGGGTCTAGTTACAACTCTACGTGTTTTCAGAATTAACAAGAAGCATTAAAAACACAGAAATTACACTGTGTGTAATTGATAATAAATGTGTTTTTTATAGAGATTTTGTTAAAAGTACTAGAAAAAGATACTTTTCACACATTACAAAAATGTTACAAACAGGAATCAACAAATGCACCAACCAAACAGGCCTTTCCTGGCCGGATTTACGATGGACAGGTCGTTGCAGGGACTTCCTCCGATCACCAAGTCAAACGGCCCCCACTCCTGAATCTGAGACAACAGCACCACCTGGTGTTATACTGCGGGCATTACACCGGAAGCGCAGGTAATACTGGAACACCAGCAGTTAGTTAAAGGCACAAAGTCAAATTAACTCCGGGTTTTAAGACAAAAATATTTTTACCACAGTTTTAATTGATTGATTTAATTTAAATGGGACACTGTATATTAATCAACAAATAATTTTGTTATAATACTGGATTTAGCAAAATGCTCATTTCCATCCAACATGCATTTATACAATTTCATACATAAAACCAAGAAATACAGTAAAACAACAACCATGTACATGGTTTGAAAAAACTATTTTAAGAGGCTTCTATCAAAATGCTACTTTATAAAACTGTCACAAACTAAAACAGTGATATTTTTACCATGTTATTCACTCATTTCTAATTGTCACAGTTTCAAACTAAATATTAAATTAGCAAGCAAAATATTTAGCTCTGAGGGATCTAGAGCTAGATAAAATATTTTAGCTATACTAGCTAAATATCTATTAAAGTTAATCATTAGCTATTAAATATTTAGCTAATATTTAGGTATTTAAATATTAATATCTAGAGCAGGGGTCACCAACACGTTGCCCGCGGGCACCCGGTCGCCCTCGGGGACATTGTCAGTCGCCCGCGGAGCAAGTTCTAAAAATAGCCATTGTCATTATGGAGCACAGCCAAAAAATTATTTAATTAAATGTTTTTCCATTTAAGTAATAACATTTGTTTATTTTTAGAGTTTAAAAGAAGGAAATACGGCCGTAAGGAAATGATAAAAACGTTTAAAATAAATTGCTTTATGTAAAA
>CAEFZY010011070.1:0-52175 GCA_903066815.1 Brachyrhaphis roseni
CCGAGCCTCCTGGTGTTCTCCCCAGAGCCTCCTGGTGTTCTCCCCAGAGCCTCCTGGTGTTCTCCCCAGAGCCTCCTAGTGTCTCCGTTGAGTTCCCTAGTGCCTCCCCAGAGCCCTCTAGTGTTCCTGAGTCTCCGCCCCTTAGTGTTCCTGAGTCTCCGCCCCTTAGTGTTCCTGAGACCTCGCCTCCTGGTGCTCCTCGTCGCCGCCTCCTGCGCCGAGGACGGCCCCCGGACTCTCTCCGTGGTTCCCGCCTCCTGCGCCGAGGTCGGCCCCCGGACTCTCTCCGTGGTTCCCGCCTCCTGCGCCATGGACGGCCTCCGGACCTGCCATGGCCGCCTCCTGCGTTTCCGCCCACACAGTGTGGGTAGTTTTGTTTTCGGGACTCCTGACTCCCCTGTGTTTTCGCCCACACTGTGTGGGTTGTTTTCTGTTGTTTTTCTGGACTCTAGCCCGCCTTTCCGTCGCCCCTCCGCCCACCCTGGACTGTTTCGTTTTGGGCGTCTGGTAGCCGCCCTTGAGGGGGGGGTACTGTCATGATCTGTGTATTTATTTCTAGTTCTGTGTCTCTGTGCTCTCCGTGTTGTCCTGTCTCCCCGTGATTTGTTCCCAGGTGTGTCTTGTTTCCCCGATTACCCTCTGTGTATTTAGTCCCACCTGTGTCCTGTGTTCCTCGTCGGGTCCTTGTCTGCGTTGGTCTATGTTTGCCGTTCTGTGTTCTCTCCACTCGTTTACTGTGCGCTACCTGCTACTAGCCCCTGTGTTCCTGCGGTGCAGTGCTGCCACAGTTGTGGACTGTTTTTTCCTGGCTGACTTAATTAAATACATCTTTTACTGCTAAACCTGGGTCTTCAAGCGTCTGCCTCACCTCCACCTCTACACCACTTCATGACACACAATCTGACTTCATTTCTTGTATTCTTCCTCCGAAGAAGTTATTTCCCTGGAAACTTGTGATTATGATTAAAGAACTATGCTTGCTTTGCCATGCATTTATGTCTAATCAGAGCTGAGTCAGTAAAATGTTGGTTGTTCTGTAAGTGATCCGGAAGACCAAAGGGAAGGAAACCCCGTGTATAAAGACAGATCTACCGAATCCACCCCAGTGTTCTCTCTCTCTGTTGTTCTGCCTGTAACGTTTTTGGTTTGATGTTTCTGCTTCATACTTTTCTGTCTCCAGAAGAGTTTTGACCCAGTGTCTAGTTTCTTCCTGTATGACAGTTGCATATTAAATAAGTTAAATAATCTCCCTCAACACCTTCATAACCCGTTCTTGTCCTCAAGTCCCACCTGCCTTCATTACTTCCTTCCCATTTTATTTTATATTTCTAGACTGCAAATCAAAGTCTGCTCTGTGTTGAAATGCCTCTCATAAATCCATTGTGAAATATTGTAAGGTTTAACGAAAAATGAAGGTTTTAATGGAGATAACTTTGGGAAACTTTTTTTTAAAAAGTGTGAAACTCTTCTAATCAGACAGATAAATCATCAAACCCGATCAATTTTCTGACCTTGATTGCGCCGGCTTATTGAACAGTAATATATTGGAGAAAGATCATGCAGGGGCGCCGCCAGGAGTCTTGGGCGTCATGACAAAAAATTAAATTGGGCCCCCTGCGCAGCTGCTGCTACATTTTTTTGAGTATCTGACTCATCAAAAGCGTCACAATTTTAAAGGTTTGAAACAGCCTTGTTTTCTTTGGTCCAATACTGATAAATAGCACAATATTTACTGCCAGTGAATTTTAAATGAAACAGTCCACATACAGTATGTAAATGGGTTGCTTAAATTTTTTATTACTACTTTTTGCTCACTGAAATGTCTCTCCCCACTAGTATTTAAAATATATATAAAACAATCCAGACTTCTCAAAAAAATGCTATGTAGTTGCATTTTGTTCAAGCTGCAGTATAAAACTTTAATTAAAAAATTTATTTTTTGCATATTTATGAGACATAATCTGTGAAAAGATCAATCTCCTCCACCTCCTCCCTGAGCTATTACTGGTTAAACTAATGCAACGTTCAGACCAAAAACAACCAATCAGAACCAGGAGGAGGGTCTTAGTGCTGTCAATCAACTTCATTCACTCACTGCTGAATGTGCCAATGGTGGAGAAACAACATATCATTACAGGAAAACTGTTTATCTGCTGTCATTGGTAGCTATGCTAACTGGACTGAGAATTCACAACAGGCTATGCTAACTGCAGCACAGCACAGAGTGAGGGGGAGGGAACTGGACTTGTCCTAACATTTTCCCCCGTGAAGATCAGTACCCACCAAATAGCATTTCTGAAAGAACACAAAGCTGATTTTTATTATTATATACTATTCTTTGAATTAATTATTAAGAGTTTTTATCTGCTTGGTTTAGACTGAACCTGGTAATTACTGAAAACATTCACTGAACTGTCAGGTTGGGTTAAAACATGTCTAAAGCTTCAATAATATTATTGTCTCTTTTCTTTTTGACTCAACATGTTTTGTGTATAATTTCTCTTCAACTATATAACAAAATCCAATCATTATTACACCCCCGCCCCCACACTTTGTCCTCCCAGACCACAAGGATGATGCAACTTCAAGCAACATCATGGCGACTTGTTGACAATATGAGCGATTCGGTTTATTCAATGAAAAATCAATTCCAGCCAGCATTTATTTGAAAACCCGGTGACTTATGGAGGCTTTGATAGCAATTACAGAATTTATTTTAGTTTTTTGTTTTTTTTAATTAAAAAGATAGGAAAGAACCAACGCACTTTGTGTCGCACACAAACGAAAACGACCAGTGTGACATCACATGCGGTTATGCAGTGACATGGTTTATAGATTATTAAGCAACCTACAAGACTACAAATGTCGAAACACTAAATTGTGATTAACGAAAGCGTACATTTTTGACCCGAGTTCAACTTGCAAATGAAAAATGCAGTCTCTCCCTGAAAATGGCAAATGTTTTGTCATGTCTCAGCTCCGGTAAAACCTTTAAATAAAACAGCACAATAGAGCAAGAAGCTGTCGTGAACGTATAGAGAAACACGCCGCGGCCCTCTGGACCTCTACAAACGTGTGTGTATGAAGAATTTATGCAAACGTGCCAATAAAACTTCATCCTGAGGCATTCGAACAGCAAAATCAAACACTACCTGGGTCAGAAATATGTGAAGGTTTGTTTCAAAGAAAATAAATGCATTATTGAAGACTTCCGATTAAAAATGTATTCCCATAAGTCTTTCAGAATATCTGCGCTGGTGTTTAGAGAAATGTCATGTAATGTAAACTTGTCCTATTCTCTGAAGAGTTTGTGAATCCCTGAGTTTGAAGCTGTTTCATGAAGCTGCTTGGCGTCTTTTCAACTTTCACACACAAGTAAACTGGTTGCCATTTACTTTTCATGGATTTCACATTACCTCAAACCAACCGCATTTTCACTGACCACATAAATGTGCAATTTGACATTTGGAAAGTAACTTTGTTTATTGCAAACACGCCAGTATGGGAGAAAATAAAAAATAATTTTTGGGAAAAAGTTAGGATGATGTGACTTTTGGTCGTATCAAAATTGGTTTATTACACACTTTAAAAAATTTTTTTACACATTAATAACCAGAAGCTGCCACTGGTGCAAACCACAAAGACAACGACGACAGGAAGTTTTTGGAGGATGACGACTCCCGCACAAACTTATTCATGTGTGATTCTAATTGCGATTCTTATTAAATGGAAACACCTCAGTTGCGAAATTGTTTTTGCGACTTAAGTGGAATATTTGCAAAGGTTTGCGCACATTTGTAATGGAAACGCAGACACTGTCTGATAACTCAGGCCAACACAGAAGTGCAGTATGGGTAATAACCTGATAGTTTCTTCCACTTCATACACACAAAGTCTCACGTCTCAATCAAAAGATCTTTGACGCTTTTTGTTTCTGTCTTGCACTCAAACTCTATAAAGTCTGACGTGTTAATCACGGTTTTAAAACTGAATTCTTTATATATTCTGACCTTTTTTTTTTTTTTTTTAGATATCCATAAAGTTTTTCTATAAGACCTGATGTTTTTGTTAAAGTTAAGAACACAACCCGTCTGCATCAGTGGCTTCCAAGAGAATCTGTGCCTAAAACTGAAAGACCGTTTACCTTCCCAGGATCTGAAAGGATTTTGTTGTGACAGTTTGCGCAGTTGCGTTTTAATTCCTCGGGTGATGTACTGTAGGTCGAATAGTACGAATAGTACACTCTGATAGTTTGTGAGGTGCGTGAGCAACGTTTTTAGAAGTTGAAGAAATATTTAGGTACTTTTGGATCAGCAAAAAAAAAAAAAAAAAACACCCAACAGCACATCCTTGAAAACTCAACACATGCATGATTTAAGAGCAAAAGTTGAAATGTTTTTGCAGTGGCAACATAAAATCCTCAAGACTGGAATCTGGGGAAACACCCAGGTTTAGATAAATGATCCGTTACTAATCTGATTATTCATATATTACAATCCTAGATTTAACATAGGGAGTAGAGTTAGAGTGTTACACAACAATACAGGATAAGTTTCAGTGTGTGAGTTTCTGAAAAAACAAAAAAAACAATCTACATTCCATTATTCTTTACCTTGAAGAACCATCTTTAGATCAAAACCTTAAAGTAATGGCCTTCTGTCTGACCTCATCAGGTTTCCGCATGCCGTAAGGGAACTCATTTCTGTTTCTGGGCATTTATGAAAGCACAGCTGTCCCAAGGTCCTGCCATGGCATTTGAATTGAGTTCAGGTTTGGACTTTAATAAGGCCATGGCGCCACCTTGGTTTTTTTTCTTTCCTCTCTTTTTCAGTAACTGTAGATTTGCTGCTGTGCTGGGTAAATTGTCCTTTTGCATTGACCGATTACAGAGAGCTTCACCCGTCAGGCTGAAGGTTCAGGCCCAAATCATCAGCTCTCCGCTGTTGAGTCAACATCCAGTTATTGAAATATTCAACTTCATTTTACCAAAATGTTGAACTCTGCCTTAAAACCAGCTTACCAACTTCCACTCAGCTACAATTTAGTTTTTTCCAAACAAGCTATTATTGTTCACTCACGACAAGAAAAAAAAAAGTTTCTAACTGAGATGTGACGAGATATAGCCATTAACTTTGGTTATTTTATTTTTGTATTCTTTACTTAATCCTGCAGTTTGACAGGGTGAGGTTAGCTTCGTTTGTTGTGTCGTGGAAAAAACTATTTCCAATCACTGTTCAGGTAAAATCACTCAATCAGGTTTATTCATGAATTGTGCACAACTCAGAGAGCTGATAAGACAATCAATGATGAAGCAGGTCTGGATGAAAAGCTCTGCCAGACAATACATGCAGCTGTGAAAAACAACTTCCAACCTTGTATGTAACCCAAATAGCTTCGTCTTGGTGGGACTATACAGGAGCTTAGAATAAACATATAGCAATACAACTATTGTAATTTTTCCACTTCAGTTGGCAGACAGTAATGAATCATTACACATTAATCATGTTTGCTGTGATGCTCCAGAATTGTCCCAAAAAACTCAACATCCAGTCTGTCATAATTTAGTCAGTGGACTAAATTTTAGGTGTAATTCGTAACGAAGTACAAACGAGTCAGACCACAGCTGAGGTAAGGCCAAAACAGTTTCATTTGAAAATGTACAAGATGGTGGATAACTGGCAGAACATCGGTCTTTAAAACATATTTTAATATGCACCACACAAGAAATATTTGTTCATTTGAACCAAATTTTCTTTAAATGCTTCAAAACGTAGCGTTGTGAGCGTATGTGGGATATGAAAAGTATGCATAGACGAGCCTAATGCAACAAGTTAATTAATCGCATGACGAATTAATTAACATTTTTTGAAGGACATTTTTGTTCACAGGGACTTTATAATGCATTTTATTTATGGTTTCCATTCCAACTGGATTTCCTTCTCTTTTTATTCATCGTTTTTGGTTGGATTAATTTGTATTTTCAGGAGATCGTTCAGTGTGGAGTGTTCCTTATCAAGTTAATTAGTCTTTCAGAGAGCAAGCTAATTATTTTGCCATTATTGGCTGAAAATTGTCTCAAGACGACAATATTATCGTAAATCGCAATAACGTCTGGGACAATTTATCGTCTAGCAAAATTTGTGATTGTGGCAATAACTCAAATATATTTTTCCATTAAGCCTTGCTCTTTGTGTCATAACATGGACTACTAGGTGACAGTCTGTGGGACTTTCTGATCAACTGCTACCAAATGATCACTTTGGGTAAAACCAATCAGTCACTGCTGTCTGCTTTGTATTTTTGCCTCCTTTTACTCCTGTTTTTCTCCTGGCCTCCATTCAACTGAGAGAGAAACTGATATCAGATAAAGAAGAGGAAACCTTTGGAAACTTTGGGGGTAAAAAGGCTCATTATTCTCAATGTACTTTTAGTTCAGATCCATATAAATAAAGTCGTTTCTCACTAGCTGTGTTTCCAATATAAATATGTGCAAATATTTGTTGATATTCTGCTAATATTAAAAAAATAAATAAATGTGCAATTGTGGTACTTCTATGACATAATTAAAGTTAAAATCATAAACTTGTTAACGTGATAATTCAGTAAAAATCATGGCGGATGTAAACAGTTACATGAGACATAGTCATAATTCAGCCGTGGGATTAGCGCTCATCTTCTATCAGCCAATCAGAGGAGACGTCGCGTCTTATTCAGGCGTTGGAACGATAAGCCCCGCCTACTTTGGAGCGGCAATGCTACCTCTCAGGGAAATTGTAGTCGGCCATTTTACCGAAGAGAGATGGATTCAACACGATTCAACATTTTATGAGCTGTGTGACGCTGCGAGAGCGGATGGAGCCAGCTTAACGTTGCCCGGAAAAAAACAAAAACAAACCATCATCCTGCCACTTCCTGTCATCTTCTTTGTCGCTTCCGCCAGTAGTAACATCCGACTGTAGATCACGTGACTCGTATGAAGCAAAAAGTGTTTCCATGGCAGTTTTGCAAAATGCATCTCTCAATACGGCTGAAAAAATCACCTCATCCTAGAACAAAAACAATTAATCTAATAATGTAACTTTTTTTTTTTTTTAATTGCTGTGTTTACATTAAGCAAATTTATTTTCACAATTTCAATTTGGACAATTCTATGGCTAATGGAAACACAACCACTGTTTATCTACACATGAAGTAAGAAGCACCAACACCAGATTGATTCATTTACACTTTTAGTGTTGCCTCCTTAAACTCGGGATAAATTAGACAATAAATATTGAAAAACCTCTCAAATGATTTATTGTGGCCCCTTTTTAAAAAATAAAAAATGATCAATAATCATTTTCAGACAAGAGATTATTATTTTGCCTTTCAGTATCAGTGCTGGATAACTTTTGGTAAATGAATCATGTCAATAAATGACCTAATTGCTGCTCTCCCCCTTATCTTTGCATCCCTTCCCTAAGATTAATCATCGCCTCACAGTGTCAGTCTTCTTTTTAATCTTACCATTATCTTTTTCTCATCTCTTCACGTAACCTTTCCCCCTCGCTTTATTCCCCTCGTTTCCTTCTCTTTCCTCTCCTTATTCCTTGCAGCGTCCCATCACTCTCTCTTGCTCTCTCACCACTTTTCATCCCTCTTGCTCTCCCTTCCTCCTTTGACCGTGATTAATTATCGTCGCCTGACGCGCCGTCTCCTCGGCTTCCTTTGAAAATCCTTCTTCCGTCTTTTAAGAATGCCGTCGCAGCAAAGCCATTAGTATGTTGGCTTTTGTTTTCGATCAACCAAACTGGAGCGATTGAGTCAAACCTATTGGTGAAATCAAACACTTGTTGAATCTGCAGCTGTACTTCACTGACCCGTGGTTGTAGAGAGTGGAGTAATCTGAACTCTTTCAGAAGAGAACCGATGGGGAGAAAATCTACCTGGTTTTACAGTTAAGTTTGCAGCGACTCCTTCATTGTTATTTTTCCCACAGAAAGTCTTCTCGGAGGTAAAACTGTTTAGGAAAACGTTTCGGTTCTCACGCATGAAGGATAAGTTAGAAACCAGTCATTAGGAAATGATGAAAGCAGTGGAAATGATTCATGGATATGATTTGCCATGTATAACGCTGGAAAAAGCTGTTTTGATAGGAACATTGTGTTTATTATCTTCTTTTGTACGTTTCATAATTGGCCGATGCCTTCATTCTAAATATTTTACCAACCCTCATGCCCTCTATAAAACTCCATCTGATTTTTTCAGGACATCCATGAATAACCTGAGTAGTTATTAAGAATTAAAATTTGGAGTCTAACAACCTTAAAAGATTTTCATTTAGCTCCTAACGCATGACGATAACAGTTTAGGTTCATGGTGGGGGAGGCAATAACTTTTCTACAAACTTTCTACAAAGGGGAGAAAAGTTGTAGAAAATTTACAGCTCAAGAAAAGAATGAATTACTTGAAATCTGCTTGTTGAATTTATGCAGGTTTATGGATGTTCGGCGATATAATTGGTCAGATTGAGATGTGACATACCAAAAGCAAACACAGAATAAATCAGAGAGAGGCAGAATCTTTAGCACAGCACACACACTTGATTTAAAAACGCAGGCCATAAAAGGCTTCTATCAAATTTATGTTAAAAAACATGGTGACTTATTTTATACCTGTGGGATAGCAGCGACAAAAATAAAATCATTTCTAAAAGGTAGAGTCCAGTCAGTCCTTAACACGTCTGACCAGTTTTTTTCTTTGACCCACTCAGTGGTGCTTTAACTAAAGCACTTGGTGGACATAAATGTGCAGCTTTGATGTGCAGAGCCAACACCTCAGCGCTCCTCATATCACCACGCAACGTTTTCAATTTAACCTTTACTCCAGGCAAACTCCCCTCACATTGAAGATGACTTGGTGACTCTGATATAAACAGCTATCATCACGAATCCTGCAGTCCCTGGAAACCATACTTGCTTCTAAAAAAACCCTGATCTTTCTGGGTCATGGAAGTCTTTATATCCACATGCATCATAACTGAACTATAATCTGATGCACACAGGGATATTTACATTTATTCATCAGTTCTTCGTACAGATTTTTTTCCGTTTTAGGGATGCAAAAATTACTGGTAACCTAAATTTCCTCAGCTAGCTAAATGTCAATTAGATACAACTAAAAAAAGAAAAAGTTGTGCTTTGTATATTTAACCATTAAAGTGGACATATTATGCTTTTAATTTCTTCCTTCACATTTAAATCGTTAATCACACCTGGAGGAACTGCTCATCTGCCGAGATTTATATAAGCTACTTCCCAGAGAAATGCTGGTAAAAACTTTGTTAAAGGGTTAATAGAGGAGCCATTTTGTGAAGGTGGAGTTTCAGAAAGAGCAGGAGCTTCTTAAAGAGACAGGCCAACTTTTTTTTAAGTCTCACTCCCTCCCCCTCGCTCTCTACTATGCTAAAGCTAGATCACCACCATGGAGCTTACCATGAATGCTAAGGCTTGTTAGCATGGCCACAGATGAACCGTTTCTCTGTTTAAGCACTTTAAGCAGTGCATACACAAGCATGACTGACAGTGCTAAGCTGGCCGTGCACAAGAAGAAGAATTGCTGTTTTTTTTTATATGAAAGGAAGTGTTGATGGCATTAGTACTACGGTGTAAATTGAGTTTCAGTTTGGTTTGGGGTAAGCCCATAGAAACGAAAGAAAAATGAATAGATGTCGATGCAAAGTCCTTGTGAAGGTAGGAAGACATACTATGTGTGTTGTATCTGTAATACCTTATCTGTTTCGATATTGACAAAGATACCATTTCTAATCACTGCTGTCTGTTAAAGAGCTTCTTTAAAAAAAGACCCTTGAATTTTCTAACTCACTGAGACTCTCCTCCTTTAAACGTGTGCCTGTCCTGAGTGACCTCTTCAAGGGACTTCCTCCAGTGTCCACAGCATAATTATATAAAGCTTAGGCCATCTGCAATTCATCCATCACTGACACACACCCCCCCACACACCCACACATGCACACACTTCTGCACCTGCAATGAAGGCAGACCACAGTTCAATCCAATTGTACCTCAGACATTCTTCAGTTAAAGGAAAACATATGAACTGCTGTAGCAGGTTTAGACCGAGCAGCATTCACCTGACCAAAGACTTTAAATATCAAGACAATCAATCCTTCAATTAAGAACCTAATGGAGAGGTATAATTACATCATGTTTGCTATTAAAGCAGCGGGCAGGCCAATATAAAATCAGAGAAGGTGGGCCAAGCCTTCTTTAGCCTCCGGAAAACAGCAGGAGAAAAACGTAGTTTTATAAATTACACAGACGTTACTGAATCAGGAAGTAGTGTCAGTGACTGAAACTTTAAGAGCTGTCAGTTTGCACTGGTCTCACATAAATTATTGTGTTTCCTGTCCGGAAAAGTACAACTCTGGTTTACATCGTAAACACATTTAAGCACTCCATGGGAAGTGGAGTTGGGGTGTGATGCGAGTAAAACTCAAGTTTCTCAGCAAATAGTTTTTTTTAGATTTGGGTTTAGGTACTTCAACTTCCTCCCAGAATCCAAAAATAAGACTGGTAGGTCCATTGGTCTCTCTAAATTCTTCTTAGGTGTGAGTGCATGGTTGTTTGTCCTGTGTGTCCCACGTGTTGCCCTGGCGACCTGTCCAGGGGCCACCAACGCCCCACAACCCTCCAAGTCTTGGCATCTATTGATGATGGATGAATCTTTGGAATAAAATCCCATCATTTAGTTAAAAGGCATATTTGAAAATAACCTTCTGTAAATGAATTGGAGTCAACCTGTGGATCTGTGATGAAAGGTCTTACATGTGACGGTATCAGGCAGAACACAGTCGGTAAACCCAAAGAACTGTCTGGATCGCAGAAGTTGTATTGTGTCAAGTCACATATATGTTGCTGCTCTTCAATAGTATTAACAGCAACATAATGTTGGTCTTGCTATGAAACTCTTTAGATAAATCTGCTGCTGCTGTTTGAAATTACAGAAGCAGCTGTTTTGTTGACAACCAGGATGTTAGTTTGACCTTTGACCTTCTAGACACCTAAAACCTGTCGAATTGAGAAAGTATTTTAAATGTGTATATGAATAGTTTACACATTAAAAATGCTATTGAGGAAGGATAAAACAACATTTAGTCACATTGAACAGCCAAAACAAATAGCAGTGTTGTCTCCATTTCTCAGAGTTTTGGAGCCACCAACACGTCTTCAATCCAACGGCCAAACCAAACTGGACGATCGAGGAGACTGAGAGCCCAGCGGACATTAAAGGATCAGTAAAATGTAAAATCAACTGTGTAGATCTTTGACAAAAAATATTTGCATTTATTGTCTAATATAATAACATGCTATAAAAGTGAAAGGGATGCACTGTGATTCATCATTGGGAAAATTATTATAACCTTTTCACTCATGGACTTACTACTATAACAATCCAGAAAGTCTTTGAAAAAGCCACTTCACCCAACCAACACTTTAATTTTCTTTCCTTACAGCGATCGATCCATCCATTCATCTTCTTATCTTACCTTTCCCTTTCTTATCGCTCTTCACATCATTCTACTCGATCTGTCCTACGTCTCTGCTCAACTTTTTTAATCAGTGTCAGGAGGGTCCACAGTTTGTTTTGGTTTTTTTTAATCAAAATAGGTTTTAAAACCCTAAATCCACACTGGTTCAGGAGACAGCTTCATTGGCTCTATTAAAAAAAAAAAAGCTTAAGAATTGGATTCGTTTTCCACCACCAGAGAATTTCCTCATATTAACAGGGTGGTATTATGTATTTTCCAGGGACATAGTGCCATTTTATAGCACGATCAAGTAACTATCGTACCTTCAGTTGTTATAAAAATGCTATTTATGTCAAATATAACTTAAAAGAAATCTGACTTTGTAATGTAATACCTTGAAATTGGGCCTCTGTCACTTTAAGAAGCTCCTGCTTTTTCTGAAGCTCCGCCTTCAGGAAGTCATCACAACATGGCTCCTCTATTAACCCTTTAATCATGTTTTTACCAGCGTTTTACTGAGAAGTAGCTGCTTTAATGAACTCATTAAAGGAGGTCCTTCAGGTGTTTGCTAATTGCTGCTGGCTAGTCTGAAGGAGCTGAGTGGAGAAATCAGCAGCTCTGAGGAGGGGCTGCGTCTCGAAGGCGGAGCTAGGTCCACCCAAGCATTTTGCACAGTTGAATGGTCGTCATGGAGATTACAGGATATTTTTTAAAAAAACATTCATGAAAGAATGTTTTTGATGATGGAATATCATAACATTATTTAAAGGTCAAAAGCTTAATTTTACATAATACTTTACCACTTGAAACATCTCTTCAAATAAGAAATAAACACAAAGTACTAATCTTGTAGTTCTTTACAATTCTGAACTACGTTTGGCATCCATCACAAATACCAACGTAGCTGGTGGTTGTAATGTGGAGTAACTGTGAAAATAAAGGCTTATGAATACTTTTGGAAGAATTATAGAGGCAGAAACTCCAAATATTTTAAATCCCATCAATGTCAGTTTCAACAAAGTTGGGATTTTAGCCACAGAGCGATTCTGCTGAGACTTTGGCACCTAATTAACAAGAGCTTTCACACCCCTCGGGGTAAATGAGGCTTTCTATAAAAATGCAGTAAAAAAAATAAAAATAAAAAGCTTTCGTTAGAGTACATTCCATTTTACTTTTGGATAAAAATGTCAACTATTCCCTGGTGCCCTTTGTTTTTACACTTTGTTATACGGGGTCTGGAATGAGAACTAAACAATACAAACAACCAGAGAAAATATCCAGAAGGAGGACGGAACGAAGCTTGGACATTAAATAACAGGAATCACAGCTTCAAAGTTAAACTGTCAGGGCAGAACAACAAGACAAACGCAGGCGGACAGACATAAGCGTGAGGTTGACATGATGAAAACAGTGCTGGAGTGACTGGGTGTTGAAGAGATAAATGCTTTGTGACATGATGGACAGAGAATGTGGGGCTCCAGCAGCACTTTCACTCAGATCAACACACACACAAGACTTTAAACATTTCTTTAAAAGTGAAAAATGCTTTCTCTAAATGCCCAGTTTATAATTATTTTTTGTGATTATTCACTCTGCTAATATTCTGTGTTTACTTGAATCACAGGCAAAAAAAAAAAGCAACAACCAAAAATCAATATGTTGCATTTAATTATTTGTTGTTGCTCTAAGTTTGGTTTCACTGGTAAAAAAAGAGGTTGTATTTCTGACACCATCAAGATATTTAATTATTTGGTTTCTTTGTTGCTTCTTATAGAGCAAAAATTTGGAATAAATTGAAGGCAGCAATTTTGAGTGTGAAAATAAATCTAGCTGCAAAAATGAAAATCTTTTCTGTTGTTTAAGCAAATTTACCTCAATACCCAATTTTTCTCACACCCCTTTTTTCTTAAATGTGACCTATTATGCTTCCTTGAACAGGTGAGGAAAGGTCTAGGGGCGATTATTAAACACATTCATTACATTTTTATTTTCATAAAATCATTCTTAGATAATGAGTCTGCTCATGTTGAGCTCCTTTCAGAATGAGCTGTTTAAGAGCGCCTTGTCACTTTAAATCCAAATAAGCTGCCGCTGGCCACGCCCCTGAAACTCAACGCTTACAACCATACTTCTTGAAAAGCAGAAGTGGAGCCTCCTGCACAACCAACAAGAATGCTGCAAGAAGTGGGTTCTGGATGGTAGATCGACAACAAAACGCTTGTCTTTTCTAGACAAGAAAAGACAAGCTCGGCTCGGGTTGCTAGGTAACGGGGCTGGGCTTCGAGGGTTTCCTCGAAGCCCAGCCGTTTCAAGGCTTTTGAAACGGCTCGTTTTCCTGACACCGAAAAACATTCGCTTATTGCCAAGAAAACGTCTTGTTGATTTAAGAGCTTGGACTGTTTTTAGAAACAACAGAAACTCAAACGGAAGTACAAAAATGTGCAAAATGTAAATTTTGAATATGTTCCTTTCAAGTCAAACCAAAAAATAATCTGAATTCAACAAGACACATATAGATAAAAAAACTTCCTTACAATAATAACATTTTATGTATGAAGGTGTATAACAGTAAAAGAGGGAGAGCGGAAGATACAGAATGACAGTTTATAACCAGATAAGACATCTGCACAGAAGGACACTGGGAAAATGCTGATCCGGTTTGTGCGTCTTACTTTGCCGTTTCCACTTAAAAGTGATTCTTCAAACTCGGACTGCCTGACACCCACACTCTGACCGTTGAGACATTTGGAGAGAAACGCAGCTCGGCGTGTAGATTAACTGGGCCTCCCTTACCGCCTTGGCACATCACTGTCCTTTCCTCATCGATACTTCCTCCATTCTAGCCGTAGTGGTCAAACTCCTTCTGCCTTCTTTCCCACTAATGTATGCTCCACTCGTTTCTCGGCCACCTGTCACCATCCCGTCTTTATCCGTCCCTTCAGCCCACAAATGTGTCTGCTTGCCTTACTGTCACGCCGCATAAATGCATGAGCATGATTAAACAGTGCGTGTGTGCAGTTGAAGTGTGTGTGTGTGTGTGTCACCTCACATCTGCGTCCCTGTTAATGACTTTGACAACACGAGGAAGACAGTTTGTACATCGTGACCTCGGACAAACACTCAACGTTCTTAAAGAACCTTCGCGTGTCAATAGGGATCTGATTACTCAAGTATCCACCTGGTTTTAATTATGTTGACCATCGATTTGAAAGAAAATCAATGAGCTGTTAGAATGTATATGAGGGTTAAAGATATTTCACAGTCTGCTGATTGTTTAGGTTCACAAAAGCTACGTTTTATCAGCGGTACGGGTCACTGAGAGTCCAACTGATTTTCAACCAAGGATTTTACCTTGTGGGCTGAACAACACCAACGTTGAACAAGCAACAAAAAAAGCATGCAAAAAAACTCCAAAACATACCCAGTCTAGCAACCGTAACATGCAATTAATCTGAAAGTTTTAATGTGTCAATATGACACGTTAAAATTTTAATAAATTTTTTTTATCAAAAACAGGCAAGTCAATCAAACTGCCTGTTTTGACCTAAAAGTCTCTCTCGTAGTTCACAGCAAGGCGTTACAGACTCAACGACCGTCAGCATAAGGTGAAGGTTTTCCCCGCAACGAGCTCAAACTCGTGTTGCATCGTATGGAGGAAGATTAAAAAAATATCGTGGCCATGACTTAACTTGTGGGAACAACTTAAGTATAACAACTCCTGGTTTTTAAGTTGTGACTATTTGTTTAAAGGTTTTTCTCCAATATCACCAGATGGGCTTAAAGGTTTTTCTCCAATATCACCAGATGGGCTTCATAGCGTTGTTAGCCCTCGTTTTCACAGCTACAAGCTAGAATTACGAAGGTTGCTGGGCTGGATGAGGACAAACGACTGGCGCCTGGAGCCATTTCAGCAACATGAGTTCCAAGTGCCTTTCAACATAAAAATATAATACAGTATTCAAATATGAGACAAGCAATAGACATTTCTTTTCATCAAATTCATCAAACATACAGACATGTTGGGTCAATGTTCCAGTTAGTAAAGGTGGGTTTAAGCCTTGATTTCATTTTTTTTCCCCAATGAAAAACAATGAAGATCCCAGTTACTTCCACTTCCAACTTATTTGCTCTTTTGTGTTTGCACTATAAAATACAATGAAATTCGTGGTTTTATTATGACACAAAATAAAGTCCTAGAGGCATGATTAATTTATCAGAGTTCAGTCCCATAAACACAACAATGCTTTCAACGACCTGATGCGTTCAGACGCACCGTCACTCTTTCATCGCTACTCTCTCTTTAACCACAACTTCTGACCGCTGGTTTTGTTGTCTGGCAAAATCATTTCCCGTTGGCTCCCCGGAGGATTTGTCTGCACACAGCACAAGGCCGTATTCTTGTTAAGCGTTGAGGTAGTGAATTAAAATGTCAGATTTCTTTAAAAAAAAATAAGAGAAGAAGAAAAAATGGATCCACTCTCAGTAGTTTGCTGCTTTTTTTTCTCAATGAAATCAGAATGAAATGTGGCAGCTGGAGATACTGAAAGGTTCCAACATAATGTGTTGCATTATGCATTTAGAGAGAGTGACATTTACAGCAGCGCAGGCAAATTTAAAATCATCTACATTTTTATGTCGATTTTCTTCTCGACTCTGTTCTTTTTATAAACATGTTTCTAAACCATTAAGCCATCTTTTCTATACAATAAAACTGATTTTACTTTTTTGTTACCAAATGGTGCTTTTCTCACAGCCTAGAGAAAGAGCTGTGAGCGTAATAATAATTGGTCATCATTCATTTTTCTGGCACCACTGGCAATTTTGGTTCATTGTGTGAACTAAAAGCAATGAGGGTTTTCACTTTTTTTTCTAATGTATTGGTATTCTTGATGCTTTTGCCTGTTCTGTCTCAGGAAAAGCCTTTTGGTTAATGGCAAAATGATTTTCTTTTTACGTCCAAATTATGGATCTAAAGATGATCACTGGAACTTCCATAAGTTTAGAAATGCAGCTGTAGCCTTAGCATGTCTTTCTACATTAAGATCTTTTTATGAAGGTCTTTTTACTTTTACCAATCATACCAAGCTTTTGGTAATAGGAACCTTTTCATTGGGCTTCAGTTAGTATGAGAGTATTTACATATAGTGACAGCAATGCTTTAATACTAACAAATTGCCACATATTTCTTGGCATTCTTTGCTTTATTGTATCCTTTACTTGTGTTGAATACTTATTCCCTGTATCATTCCACTCCATTACATGTAACTAATGGACTAAGTTGGTGTGGATTACTTGTGGTTGTTTCTAATATATGGTGTAAATTTCATGTTAATAGAAATCTATTTACTGGGGGGAAAAACACTGATGTGTTCAATACTCGTTTTTTCCTGACAACTCAAAACTGAACCTTTTATTTCTTCTCATGTAGAGATTTCTGTCATTTAAACTAAAAATATTTTCAAAAACAAATATAAATTTATAAGTTACAATGTTATTCATCTGACCTTTCCTATAAGTGTTAAGTTGAGAAGGTCCAAGGAAGGACGTCATCCTTAGTAAACAAAAACAGCAGAAATAAACTGTGATCTAAGATATGGCACTAATCTGGCCTGTTGTTCCAGATGTGTCCTCTGAACTTCTCATATTGTTGCTATCCGACACAGGATGACCGAAAGGTCAGCATTTAACCGAGGTAAGAGTTCACCCATCCGAACGGCTGTACGTCTGAAACTTTGACCGAGACGGCCGGCTGACGCGACGCCCACACGATGACGTTCTACTTGAACCTGGCGGTCTTTCGGACCAATTAGTGTCACATCACTTCTGAAAGGGAAGGTGTCCCCGTTCCCGAAGCTCGCGCGCCGATGCGGGCAGGCATGAATAAGGACGCACGCTCATCCCTAATCCCCCTGTCCCATCTGTTGCATGGCCTCTGTCAGCTAAATGTCACCTAATAACATCATAAGCTTGTCAACCTTTCCCCTTTTGTCTCACGGACACGGATGAACGCACACACTTGATCTGGCACACGTAAAGCACTGCGTGTGACACCTCCTGCCTTATCCTTTTTTGTTGTCTCTTCCACTCAGATTTTTTTTTTTGTCCTCAATTGCTCTCTGTCTCTTTCCAATACCATTTAAATTCTTGTAATTTTCTTCCCATGTAGTTTCAGTCTATTTCCACCATAAACCCTTTCAGAGTCAACCTTATCTCTGTCTTGTTCACAGTTCTTCCTCTGTGTTTTCTTCGCTTTTCACCAATCCTCTCCTCCCCTTTCCTGTCCAGGTTCACTTTGGTGAAGTGCACAGTTTCCTGAGTGCTTAGCTGAAGTGACAGGGAGGGCTTATTCACACCGCCGCCTGTCCTTTCCCAGTTCCATCACGTTGTTCACACATGTGCCAATGCATCGACCACAAGGGATATTCTGGACTTAAACTCCTGAGACTACATTTAAAAATTCTAGCGCAAATGCTCTCAATAATGGTGCTTCCATCAATGATTGTTAATGCTCATCTGGAAGTAGTGCACTAGAAAAGATTGATGAAAATGACAAAATTCAAAATAACTTAATTTCACAAAAAATTGTTTTTACACTCAATCTAAGTGGTTTTTGGCTTTTCAGAAAAGAGTTAATGCACTAAAGTTTAAATAGTGACTCATTTGCAGAAGAAGTTCTGGCGTAGCGAACATTTACCTCTCGTGACGGACGACCTGTTTCCGCTACCAGTCCCTGTTTCTTTTGCTGGTTTCATACCTGGGGGTGAGTCCAGACAACAGATGGTGGCCAGGATTCAGAGCACCAAAATATAGGGGATAATTGGACAGAACCACCCGCTGCTGCTGGAGTCGGAGGGGGTGGGGTTTAGCTAGCTGGATATGTTGGTAGCTACATATCTTGGTAGCTATCTAGCTAGCAGGATACCAAGATATCCGTTCATACCTACATACCAAGATATCTAGCTAGCTAAATACTAAGATATTTAGATAAGTAGCTTGGTATTTAGATAGGTAGGTAGGAAGGAAATAATTAATTACGAGTATATCAACATGTATTAGGGAAGGGACACTTGATTTACAACAACCTAACAGACAGAAGAACACTGATATTAAAAGTATCAAGGAGGGGACTGAATTATGCTGCCAGGTCTGTGACTTACACTGTCATGAAGTGAACTGCTGCTGTAAAAATTGGGAAAAAGGGAGAGAGAGCTACAGCAGAATGAAACTCAGAGTCCCTGGGTGGAACAGGACATCTATGGCTGTTGTTGCAAATGTGTTGATGAGCTTTACTGACATCACCATTTAAAATAAAGCGATATTCACTACTACAAATGAACAATTATGTACAGTAAACAGAAAAAAAGTACCTCACTGCTCAGTTCACTTCAATATTCTAGGATGTGTAGCTCTATAGATCCAGCCTAGGCCTCATGGAAGCATTTCAGCTGTAAAACAATCTATAAACAGTCAGTCAGTGGATACATGCATGGTGACAGTCGTCTTTAGAGCTGGGCAGAGATTTTAAAATTCTCTGACTTGTTCTGAGCTTTTAGTTATAAAAACAGTCGAGCCTCTCGTGATTTTGTAAAGGACAGATACAGCAGCAGACGCATTAATATCAATGAAAGATTTACTAGGGCTGTTGAAGTTTCCACTGGGGATTCTTTGCAGTGATGTGAGCTTGGTTTTACTCACTTATTAAAATATCAGAATAACAATATAAAAGCTTCTTCTGCAAATCATTTAATTAAGCTGTCAGATTCAGTTCTGATGACAAAATTAGAATGCAACCAAGGTAACAGTGATGAGACACTGCTTTATTAGGAATTCACTTTTTGTTCTACTTAGATCTGAATGAATATCATCAAATAAATCCTGAAATATATCCCGCCGAAAATTAATCTGTCTTTTATTAAAGTCACAGTTGAAGTTAATTTAATTCACATTGAGTTGAATCTCTGAAAAGACAACAAAGGAAGCAGAGTACACTTCAGTCTGGAATATCCAGTGTGCAGCTATTACCCATCCACCAATCCATCATCATCCACTCAATGGAAAGCAGGCCGCATGGGTAAAAAGTACAGTACATTGGCACTTCCCAGTTCATTCTGGGGGAACACACAGTATGAAGGGACATGTAGTCCTTCCATCGAGTTCTGGTTTAACCCCAGAGTCTCCTACAAGTGGGTCCTGGATGATGGAGCTCTTCACCATATCTAGGAGTCTGAATCCGGCCACCCCACAGATGAATTTCAATTCGACCGCTTGTGCCTGGGATCTCATTCTTACAACCAAGGTCCATTTCTCATGACCAGATGTGAGGGTAAAAGTTTAGATGGACCTATGTCGAGAGCTTGTCAGCTAGCTATCAAGCTCGCAAGCTAGGTAGATAGTCAGTTATTTTGGTAGCTATCTAGTAAGATAGCAAGCTAATAAGCTATAGGACCACTATAGACTAGCGTGTGACTTGCTTTGCTGCAGACAAAGCTCCAATCAATCTGTTGTTGTTCTTTAAAAATTATTATAAGTTACTCTACTGAGCCCCCCTACCAAAACTCCTGAACAACACAAGATCCTTCAAATAAACTACTTCCCATACCGATACCACACCAGCAGTCCCATTTTTTACCAGTCAACGACCAAAAGACTCTCATCAGCTGACCTACAAAGCATTGTAATTCACTGGTAATCTCGTCAACATAACCAGATAAAAAATAAAACTTGAGGTTTCCAACCCGACACCACAAACAGAATCAGTAACCAGGTCAGGTCAACCTGCATTTGTCGGTTGCTTCTCAAGTCCCAAAGGACAGCCTCACTTTTTCCGCCTGACGGTTTTCATCACCAGCAGGTCCGATGGTGCAGAACATGACCCACTGTGATTCCATGTCTCCAAGTTAACTCTGGATGTGAGAGGATTTCTCCCAGGGGTGTGAGCTGAGAATCACCTGGTCGGGTTCCTCCACCAAACACTCTCAGCCCTCCTCCATCGTCCTTCAGCAGCCTCTCTACCACCAGGCCCAACTCAGAGAAAACAACATGCATGTCAGCAATTGAGAGATTTAAATTTGCTAAAGAAAAAATTAAACCCATGTATCATTTTCTGATTTATGTTCTACTGTGTCAGAGACATACGTTTTCTTATGTAAGTGGATCCCCCTTCATTTTTTAGTCAAAAGCCTGCAGAAAACTCAACAGGGATCTCAAAAGAGATGAGAGGAGACATAATGTCATCTCACATTCAGCATTAAATTATATATCCCTGTATATAAACCGGATCCATTTGTCCTATGAGGTGCTTTGAGATGATACCTGTTATGACTTGGCATATAAATAAATTGAAGTGTAGTGAAGTGAAATGAGGCAGGCAGTAATTACATCCCTGCAGAAATCCCAAGGCAAAACACATAATACTTGCATAAAAACATGGTATTGAGATGCTATGGCAACCCCTTAAACAGACCATTCATGTTCAGAAACCATCCAATGTGGATACTAAAGCAATTCCAAAGAGATGAAAACACAAATAAGAGCTCATTGCCATTTATTATAAACATTTGATGGGAGTTATTGTTGCCAAGGATGGTACAACCAGTCGCTAGGTTTAATGATCAATCGTTTTTTCCACATTGCATCAGTTTGGTTTGTATTTTGCATTTTCTCCTATATTTGTCTTCTATGTGAAATATCATAGTGTGACCTGTAGGAGGTTTTTTTGGGAAATTTGATTTCATTTTAGTCAAATTCTCCATGGCGTGTTGTCAGAGTGTCTGTGGCAATTTCCATAGTTAGCCTTTTGGGTACTATTCGTTAAATCACCAAATGCCAAATATATTTGTTTAAAAACCGCATTTCTAAAATTACAAACAGAAGCAATGCTGTGTGGCACAGAACTGGCTGAGAATCATCAATTTGATGAGTCTTTCTAGAGATGAGTGTCTCTTTGAACGATCGTCCAATGGACTCTGCAGAACATCTTTCAAGACGTCGTCTTGGCCTCTTACTGAACACTCATACAATAGAAACTCCCACCATTGTTCAGCCCTGCACTAAGAGCAGCACAACAGTCAATGAGACCATGAATACATTTTAAAGCCATCCTGCCTACGCTCAAATCTGCGTTTTAAACCAACACAGGCCATAAAAGTTTTATTAAATGCTTCCAGGGTTTGACAAACTGAACAGAGTGTCTTATTCTGTCCGCTGGGGGGAAAAGCAGAAAGCAGGAGTATGGAAAAAACATACATGGAGGAATAAAAATTGAAGGATGAGGACAGGATGCAAAAAAGGGGGGGAAAGCTTAAGGGAGACAAAAGCGGAAAGACGAGCGTAGCGAAAGAATCATTGTTAAGAGATCTGGTGACGGAGCTGAGGGAGGAACAGCGAGTTGATACAGAAGACATAATTATGTCACTGGAGGCAGATCGGAGGAGTTGGGATTTACAGAGGCCAGCTGCATGTAGGTTCACAGGCTGTCTGATTTCATTACTCACTTTTGACTACTCTTATCCTTTCTCGTGTTTCGTATTCAGTTTTCTTTTCGTCGTAGACGAAGCCCTCTGCCTTGGTGAAAACGAGAGACGGGCCGAACGGAAAACAACAGAAAGCCAGGGAGGGGGAAAGGTCATTCATCTCTGTGATTAAAAGTTTGCAAGCAGGGCAGCAGTTACAGACTTCCACTTTTCATGAGAGCAAAATGGGAAATCAATTTCATTTTTTTTGTTTTGTTTTGTTTTGTTTATGGGCACTTTTGTCAACTCCCAAAGGCTGCAGAAACACAATCAGTCACAATCATTACTAATGTAGGATGTGTGTGATCTACAGCCCAGGTCAACAGAAAAGAAAAATGTGTAAAGAAGTCTAAATGTAAACATGATTCAAATTTAGCTCACTATTCAAGGTGGTATTAAAACATATGATGTTTCGTTCATGGGAAAGGCAAGAGGTAATGCTTAGTCTGGGAAAACTAAGAATCGCTATTCTCAAAAAAGATGCTAACTCAGATGCTAACCTGAAACAATTAAGTTTGTGGTCCTAAATCAAATGCCTGAATTAGCTCCTCAGTATGCAGTGAAGGTCTGCACAGTGCTGCTAATGACCAACTATTTGGGTCGAAGCAGAGACGCATGTAAAAGTTGCAGACCTCTATCCTAAAGCTTCGCTGTTGATCCTCCACCACCCAACGCACCTGCCTGCAATCTCCAGATCTGGCTGTGAGGAAGAAAGCAAATTGCAGGAGGACTCCTCTTCTCCTGATGATCTGCCATAGTCCGTACAAGTCAAGTCAGTCTCCTTGTGTTTTTCCCTTCTCAAGTATTCAATGGATGTTTTAGAGCAGTGGTGCCCAAAGTGGGTCCTGGAGGGTTGGCATCCTGCATGTTTTAGTTCTCTCCCTGGTTTAACGCACCTGGATCCAATGATGGCTCATTAGAGGCCTAAGAAGAACATTGACATGCTGAAAAGGTTCTTGCTACCACCAGGAAGAGAACTAAAATGTGCAGGATGCCGGCCCTCCAGGACCCACTTTGGGCACCCCTGTTTTAGAGCTTTTCCTGAAAGCTTTTCCTGAAAGCTCTAAAACAGTTTGCCTTCAACCTGTGCTTCCAGGTTGAAGGAAAAACTCTGGTCCATCCTCCATGATCAAATCAGTCAGTCAACTTTAGCTGTATAGCTCATTTTAACAACAAAGCAGTACAAAGTTCTATACATCATAAAAACAGAAGTTAGAAAAAGCTAACAGTATTTTAAAGTCTATTCTCTCAGTGGAAGGACTTCAGACCTGGGGTGATGTTCTCTGTCTTCCTGGTTTTAGTGAGAACACCAGCAGCAGCAGCGTTCTGTATCAGCTGCAGCTACTTCAGCTGTCTGAATTCTTATTCAGACCTGTGAAGACACTGTTGCAGTAATCAAGATAAACATGGATGAGTTTCTCCAGATCCTGCTGAGACTTCAGTCCTTTCATTGTAGAAATGTTGTTCAGGTGATCGAAGGCCAACTTTGTAACCGTCTTTATGTGTCTCTGAATGTTCAGGTCAGAGTCCATCACTACACCCAGGTTTTGTACCTTTAGTTTCCTGCTGTAATACCTGAAGCTGTCTAAATTTAGATCATTTCTCTTTAGGTCCAAAGACAATTACTTATTTTTTTTCCCAGTTAGATTCTCTGTGTTATCACCTTTTTAGGTTTTCTGTGTTGGATTTTGCTTTTCTGTAAAGATCATCTGTGTTTGCTGTTCATGTTTTATATTTTTCTTTGATCTATTTCTCTTTTTTTTATATATATCTTTTGCTTCCTCACACTACAGGCCCTCGTTTATTAATCATCACAACCACCCTGTTTCAGTAAGCATTCCCTCAGAGAATATCTTCCTCCTGGTGGTTTTCAGTTCTGCTTGTCAGATCGCTGTTAGCTTAAGTTATTTTTACCTTCGTAACAAATAACTAACTAAGAAATAACGAGTGTGGATCACATCAGAACTTCCCAAGAGGCTGAACAATGCTCTCCCAAATAAGGGCCCAAGAATTTTGCTCAGTTTTTCCTACGGCTACGTTTTCATTACCATTCAGCAGGCACAGCCAGACTGACACCTTTTTTGTTTTTTTCTCCAAGCTTGCAGGATCTCCATGCTTCTTTTTTATGTGACCAAAGCGACATGCTGGTCTGATCCGGCTGAGGCTCACAGACTGAACCAAGCTAAAAACAGAACTGTCCGTCATCTGGGAGAAGAGATGAAACTCTGAGGAAAGACGACCAAACTCAGTCCAGAAGTCGTGACGTTGCGATCGCAACTGTTAATGCAAATTCACTCTTTATTTGTAGATTTTGCACAAATTTCCACCACTCATCACAACTTTTACGTAAATCTGGTCATTCACTTTAACACTTCCTGTATTTTCTTCCTTTCTGACCAGTTGCTGCAATTTAGCTGAATTTTAACCAATCCCTTTTATTCCTGTTGTAATTTAACTTCCTGTTTCACAACTTTTCTTGAACGGCTGAGAGGAAAACCTGGGACAGCAAGACATTTGCCTTTTAATTTTGCAAAAAAAAAAAAAAAAAACATTTTGAGATGTTTGTAGGATTTGCTTCATGTTAAAGAGGCAGTATTATATTTTCCAAGTACATAGAGCCATTTTACATCATGGTCAAGTAAAATACATTTTAATCCTGATTTAATTGGGCCTCTATCTCTTTAAAAAAATAAAAGCTTTTTCTGAAACTCCGCCTTCAGGAAGTCATCACAACATGGCTCCTCTATTAACCCTTTCACAACGTTTCTGCCAGCACTCTGCTGGGAAGCAGCTCATATAATGAGCTCAGCAGATGCTCAGTTCCACCAGATGTTTGCTGATTGCTGTTGGCTAGTCTGAAGGAGCTGATTGGAAGAGGGTTGCTCTGTGAGCTGGAACCTTGAAGCTGCAGCTCCAACAAGGAGCTGCGTCCTCGAAGGAGGAGCTAGGTCCACCCAGGCGTTTTTCACAACTGAATGGTTGCCATGGAGATTAAAGGATTTCTCAAACATGCTTGAAAGAATCAAGGTAACACTCCAGGTATGTTTTTGATGTTATTCAAAAACATAATAACATGATGTAGAACTCAAAAAAGTTGATCTTGTACATCATTGCCCCTTTAACTTTAATATGTAATAATTCTTTTGCAATTTGATTTTATTGGTATTTTATTTTTATTTCAAGAAGATACTTGAAAACTGTTGTTTGCACTTAAAAAAATCAACTATGTTAACATCTTGTTTCTTTGGGAAGGTTATGTGCAGTAATCTAATTTGTTTTGTATTACCACGCAACGGCAAAAAATAAAGCATAAAAAATTTACAACTTTGACTGCAAGTCTTTGAAAAAGGTGTCGCAAAAATCAGCAATTTTACGCTGCAACGATCCACAAACACATTGCGACATTATGGAGGGACTGAAAAGTCCACATTATGTTTCATCATGGAAAATACACAATCAGTCTGTCTAAATCTGTTCACAGTGACATGGTATATTGCTGTGGTTCCCAAAACGCGGCGCCACTTCTGTCACTCTTAATCGGTTTAGTGCCGCGCAGTTTAGCATCAGTCTTTCCAAGTTCACTACCCAGCTAATGAGCAATGATCACTTGGGTTGGTGGAAAGCTGGAGAGTCCAGATGGCCAGAGAGACGAGAGGTTCAGGCACATCACGAACACGGCTTCCAATGGAAAATGGGAAAATAAGTGCTGTAAAATATCTTTTCAGAGCGCCATTTAGCACAGATGAAATATTAAACCAGAAACAAGGCCAGGTGGTAGACCGAGCCTCACCGGTGAAGTCTCCGTCATAAAACTATCTTCAACTCTGAAAATGGTTTAAGAAAAACATTTTATGTTCTACTTAGAAAATATATTTCTAAGGTTTCGGAGGTTAGACTCGTGCTGGTCACCATGGCATCCCATTTTGCAACCAGCATTTGTCACGAGCTTCCAGTGTGATTGTGTTGGTCATCCTGCAATATTACAACCAACACTATAAACTCCACTGCTCAAGACATAAACACGTTTTCCTTCCCATTATGGCACCAGTAAGGGGAAACAGCTGCCTGTCTGACAAGTTCAGTTATATTGTACTTTTTATTATGGCCAGTGGTGAGATTAACATAGTTATTCAAACTATGTTTATTGCCAAGACACATTTCAGCAAAGACTAAAATTGACCAAACACAAATTTTCTTACTTTTTATTACCATGTATGTGCATTGAGTGGGTAAAATATAAGTGCTGGTACTTTGTAACGTCAAGCAAATATGCAGCAGAAACATGGGGATATTTTTATATACATTAATCTATATCAAAAGTTTTATTGTATTGTACAGAAATGACAAAGAACAAAAGGACAAAACCGTTTCTAAATCAAATCCAAATTCAAAGTGTTGCAGAAAAATGTTTAACTTGAAGCCTCATGGTGTTACCATGGACATGAAAAACAGAAAGCGGTAAGTTTCTTTTAGATTTAAGATTTCAATAAGCTTATTGCCTTCTGTAATGTAGATGTATATATATCATATGCATATATTTATGAACGTTTCAAGGATTAGCTCAGGTTTATTCATGTTTGGCAGACGACAATCAGAAAATAAAGTACTATTGTGAAAATGACTGAAATAGCATATATAAAAAAATAATAAAAATTGATAGATAAAAATGCACATTAAACATTAAAACTCAATAAAATACAAAAAAGCAATAACACTGAAGCTCTAAATGATCATTTGTCTTAATAAAATTGCATTAAGCTGCTTTTTGAAGAATAGTTAATGCAGTTAATAGATATATATTTACCATGGAGACACATTTCTCTACAAAAGACAGTAACTGATCTCATTATTGATGTTCAGCTGATATTCATCTGCATGTTCACAGGGAATCTCTAACAGAAAGGTTTTTATTATAATACCTAAAACATGTTTTATACTCCTCCATGCCAGAGTTCAGTGGTTCACTGACATGCAGGATCATTTTTTTTTATTATTTTCTTTATTTAACCAGATAAACCCCGTTGAGATCTGGATCTCATTTTCAAGAGGGACCTGGGCAGAAATCTGCAATACACAGCAACCTGGTTACAAAATAAAAATGATTCATGATTCCTAAGGACTGAAAAATACTAAATAAGAAGGGAATGTTCTCATCACAGATGATCAATTATGGTTGAGTCACTTCTTCTTTCAGCTGCCATTATAAGAGGAATAAAGATTTTTGTAAGCATAGGACTCCGCCTGGCTGCTCTGTTACTGTGTGACCAAACTTACTGTAGAGGAAAGCAAAACATTTTTAACAGAAATCCACTTCATCAATTTTACAGATCACGTGTCTGAAAATTGACCATGATAATAATCAAGGTGGAAATAAAATCATAGAGAACGTCTTTAATAACTGTTCCCATTGAGCGTCGGACCTCCATGTTCCCGACACAGATTCCTGTTTGCATCTGTTTCCTGGTGCTTCTAGCGTCCTGTTGGAGTACATCTGAGCTCCTCCACCTTACGGCCCCCGGATCAGCTACGATCAGGACGTCACAAGTCAGCTTCATCCGTGGTCGAGCGATCGTCCTGATCTGTGATGTTGGTTTGTCCCTCATCGTTTCTTCAAACACACAGATTCACCCCTCTTCATTCTGATTGCAGTGAAATGCAAAGCATGCAGCTGTTCTCGTACAGTTCCTCCATTCCAGACTTTTCATCTCCCTTTTGCACCAAACAGAGAGTATTTTCTAACTCAGAAATCTCAAGACCACACTCCTCCTCCTCCTGTCAGTCTGTGGGAATCAGTCACTTTGGAAACACACGGCTGTCCTAATCGGCCTGATTGCTGCCCTCACCCCGGTGTGTGTGTGTGGGTTGGGGGGGGGTGCGCGCGCGTGTGTGTGTACGCCCTGAAACACACTGGGGACTGTCCATGATTCAGGCTGATGTCACTTTGGAGCCAAAGAAGAAAGGCTTTGTTTCCATGACGAGGTGTGGTTAACATGTGGATGAACAGGGGTGTGTGTGTGTGGGGGGGTGTGTGTGTGTGTATGTGAATGCCAGCATGCGTTGTGTGTGAAAGTACTCATCACTCTCTGTTCCAGGTGCCTTCAGGCATAAGAAATTTGTCTGAGGGTAAATGTGAGGCTGTTGTCCATCCAGTAGACGTCAGGCTGAGATTCCATTAACTCTAATTTCACAAATTGAAATGAAAACAAATTTGCTTAATGGAAACACGGCAACTTCAAAAACAAAAACATGATGTTTATTTGATAAAACAGGTTTTGCACTAGGACGATGTGGTTTTCACGTCACATTCTTTCCCCGTCACACAAGTCATGTGATCAACGGCAGGATGTTACTGCTGGCGGAAACGCAGAAGATGACGACAGGAAGTGGTGGGAGGATGACATTTGTTTTTGTTTTGTTTGTTTGTTCATAAAAAGTTGAGTCATTCCAACATGTTGAATCCGTAGCTCTTCAGGAAAATCACAGACAACAATATCCTTGTCGCTCCCAAGTAGACGGGGCTTTTCACTCCAACGCCTGAATAAGACGTCTCCTCTTATTGGCTGATAGATGACGAGCGCTTGCACCATGGCTGAATTATGAATATATCGATTGTAATGGTTTACGCCTGTTACTGCCATGATTTTTAAACATTTCAAACTTATCACGCATGATTTTAATTTAATTTCTTAATTATTGGAGACACTAGGATTGTGACTTTGTATTTTTTCAACATTACTAAAATATCAAAAACTTTTTGTGCACATTTGTACTGGAAGCGCAGCTACTGTTGACGTTTAGGTCAGAGAGAAAATCTGCCATATTTTGATCTAGAAAATATTCAGTCATAAATATCATAGTCACTTTTGTTTCAAGGCTATATTCAGACATGCTGCTAAAAATGACACAAAGAGCCACGATGTGCAGTTTATACCAGACTGGACAGCACATCAAGTGAAATGTATCTCTGGACTCAGCCTGGTGTCACAGACCCACAGCCATCCATGTTACTGCACTTAATAAACAAAGACAGCATGATTATGTTGAGCAAAAATACAGTAATATGTTACTAAAAGAAAAGAAACCGTTGCACATCCGGAACAAACAGGTTACTATGGTGACAGTAACCGTGTTAATCGGTACCAGATGTATTATGTATGAGGCTGGCAATTAAATCCTAATTCACAAAATGTTAAAATATTGAATCACAACCATTATTGTACAACTAGTGTGTGTAAAGTCACAAAGAGCTGAATAGGCTTTTATTTTCAGCCGGTTGGATGAACTCTAACTTCCCTTTATCTCATGTACGTCTCAAAATATTAGAATATGGTAAAATATCAATGTTTGTAATTACATTGAGTAAAAATCTTATATTATGTAGATTTATCACACACAGAGTTAAATATATCAACCCTTTATTTACTGTAGTTTTCATGACTATTGGTTCCAAATAAAAAAATTAAGTTTCTCAGCTTAAGTTTTACTATTTAAAATCTACATAGAAGACTATTTTAAGCAGAAGTGTCAGGCTTCAGAAAAGCCTGCTCATTTACTGTGAAAGAAGAGAAATATTGGAAACTTATGTAATCACACACTAATCAGCTAATTAACTCAAAACAGCTGCAAAACACTCGCTGGACAAACAAGGTTAAGCTTTATTATGAGGATTTGATTTCCTGAACTGTTCTCTGCTTCATAGCAAGGTCCATTATCCTACTGACTGACTCAGTTATTGATTATTCTTGGCCATTTTTTTTTTCAAACTGTTTTTACTCTTTTTGAATCTCTGTGATGACAGAAACTACCCATGAGCCTCAGCTGCTTCGGCTTGCAGATCAGGAACAGCTGTGGAGATTCTTTGAGCCTAGAAGTTTGACAAACATTGACATTTTTCCTTCTTCCAAGTCTTAACTTTGATAACAAAATGTTTGGTTGATGCCTGATAACTTCCACCCACTACCAGGAGCCTTGATGAATGACAATAATCAGTGTTGCTCACTTGACAAGTCAGCGAATGTAAAGCCCGATTTATGTAGATCTTGTGTTTTTATGCAATTAATTCTTGACACTGTCACTTAAAGACATGACACTTTTGTTCTGCAGTTCTAAACGAAAGGAAACCCACTGACTTTCCACACAAAATGCCCATTTAAAAAATTTAAAAAAGATTTTATACAATTTCTCTAATTGAATTAATTGTGCGATAAGAAAAAAATATCAGTTAAAACAAACTTTGCAGTTTTAAGAAGGCTATCTCTAACGTTGGTGACTGGAACGAATTGTGGGTTTGGAAAGAGTCAATATAAATATATGGAACATTTTTACTTGTTTTTAACTAAATTAGGAGATCCATAAAAAAAAATAATAAAAAAAAACATCAGACGAACGCTGTAAAAACTCAAAGTCTTAAGAGAGAATTCTTGTTCTTTACTCTTCTAATGTAGGAAAATGGTATAAGTGAAATAATTTGCCAACAGAACTAGTGATTTTTTATCAACATAAAATAATTATTGACTTAAAATATATCTTTCTGATAAGTTACTTATAAGTTAGTTTTGTCTTATTTCAAGTGTCCTTAGATTTTTGTGCTAGAAACTGGATCAAAAATAACTGGTAAGATTTGGTGTTTAGCAGTGAAGCAACATGTTGCCTCAGAAGGACAACGTAGAAATAAAATTTACAATAGAAAACATTGTAATTGAGGGAAATGAAGAGGAATTAATGCCATTTATTGCACGTGTGCCTCATATAAAGCGTGACGCGTCAGAATGCCAGACAGCGAGCCTTTCACCTGACGCTGCAGGGAGAGCAGCGGCCGTCTGCTCCATCTTTCTGTCACGATGTGTTCATCTGCTGTCAGTGTGTTCTCACCCCCAGCATCAGCACCAATCTGCAGCCTGGTAGCAGACAAATTACACCTTTAAGATCCGAGCTCCTTTGTAAACATCATTACTCCACATCTCAACGTCCTTCAGTTTCAGTCTCGCTGTCAGGTAGCGGATGGTTTCCTGAGCTTTTTGTTTTATTATTATTATTTTTTATGTGACCATGTGACGGCTGCTCCTGTTATCACACAGACATGTCTAATGGCAACCGTTTTCTGTTCATTCGTAAAATTAGCTTACATATAAATCAGTGAATAGTTTAGATTTTCATTTTTGATTGAAACTATTTTCACTATTCTGACTGTTTAGCTAACCATTTGCAGTGCACACATCTTGTTAACTTTATTTGTCAGTTTGCTGTATTTTGGTTAATATGCAACAGATTAATTTATTCTTGTTTTAAGAAACAGGCGCTTTTCCTATATGGGCAGCAAACTTGTCCAGCAGGTTATACTATTTGTTTGCCGGGGGGGAAATGTGGTTATTTCTTCAGTTTAATTTGACTATTTCCTTAGTTTTCTTCTTTTTGGCAGTTAGTTTGGTTCTAATTGTATTTGTTTAATTTATTTAAAAATTACTTATTGTTGTTTTGACCGGTATTTGTTTTCTAATTTTGTGTGTGTGTTTAATTAGCCTTTGTGTGTCGGCAGTGGTCCGATCAGCCACTATGTTTAAGTTCCTCTCATGTCTTGTTTGTGTTTGAGCTCTTTGTGTCACTACCTGAGTTGCAATCCGTTATGTTAACCTCTGTTTTGGGCCTAATTCATCACTTTTGACTTTTTTGTAATAAATTAAAAATATTCTTGAAACTATTCAGTGTCTCTCTGTGCAAATCCCTCACACACTGCGTTCGGCGAAAATACAGAAACAAGTTCAAACAATATGTAATTGACCTTTTATATTTTATTGTTAGCTCTAATAAAAGCTGCAGTTTCACACCGTAAAACCCTGAGCACTCCTCATACTGCCAGTTGATTTGTTGATTTTGCTTCATTGTTTCTGTTTGTTTTTTAGAGCTCAGCCTCCAGTAATGACCTGTTGTTACTGCTGCACAGCACGCTTGCACAATATTATACCGAAGAATCTTGCAGCATGCTTCATTTTAATGAGGTAATGAGTGAAGACAGAAGATAATAAGGCAGAAATGAGCTCAAAGGCCAAAAACGTGAAATAATCAGAATCTGTTTGATGAAAACAAAAGAGAAGCAGAAATATATGGTGTCCATTGTAAATTATACTATATTAACACTCAGGAGAGCATCAGTGAATCTCTGTGAATTTCTGCTTACTTTCCATCTGTCACAGCTGGTGATGGTGCTAATAACTCACTGAAACTGAACTTCCTTTCTAACAACACTAAGGACACGTTGACCAAACATCAAGCAGGATATACAGACAGAATGTGGGAAAAGGTACAGCTTTGGATCGATTAATTATTCAGTCTGTGTTGCAGGACGTTTTTGCCTATCTGGGATTGATAAAAATTTTACCTTGGTCTTGTGCCAATGACACTGGTCATTGGCACAAGACCAGTGTCAATGACAGAAGAGACAGGAGGAGACGTCACCCACTCAGGCAGAGCCGTGTTAAACTATCATGTTTTTTTTCGATTTATAATCTGTTTTTGATCTGCTCCATTTTTCACAGTAGACAGACAGGAAGGGGGCAGACATGCAGCAAAGGTTTGATTCCCGTCGTGGTGGGAATCGAACCCGGGACCACCACGACGAGGACCACAGCCTCTGCATACCCACTACACCACCTGACGCCTCACTACCATGTTTTCTAATCTTTCATTCATTGTATTCTGCTTAGCCAAGATTTGGCTGTTGGGGAAACAGATCCAATACGGACCTCCTGGCGTCCCACTTTCTACTGACATCCTCCAGCTCATTATGCAGGATCCCAAGTTGTTCTCAGGTCCGACTGGATGTAAATTCCCTCCAGTGAGTTTTAGGTCATCTCTGGGGTCTCCACCCTTTGGACGTGCCTGAAATACCTCCAAAGGCGAGGCAGAATCCTAATGTCTGAACCACGTCAACTGCAGATCTGTTCTGAGTCACCCTATTCCTAAGTTCCAGCTACCCTCTGGAGCGGAGGTCAACAAGTGTCCTGCAACTCACTGTATCCAATATTAGCAGTAGAGCTTGACTGCATGCTAGTGAGGCAGTTTCACCATTACATTTGAGTATGTAGGTTAAGGGACACAACTAAAAGTTGCAGGACTGTCATTCAGTTTAAGACCACTGCTCTGGAGGAAGTTCATTTCTGTCAGAATTGGACTTATTTCAAGGCTAAACAACATTTAGAAAATATTGTCTCTGTTTCACAGCTCTCAGTTCAAACTCTGTAAGAAAGGTGAGGGAGTGAGGTTATGGCAGCACACGTAGAAGAAGGTTGTGGAAACAAAAAGTAAATGATTATCCTACAAAGGTGGTTTCCAAGGCTTTCCTCTTTGGAAACTCTGACCTTTCTTGTCAGGAATATGTGAAGTAGAGATACAAAGAGAGGAAAGTGTTCATTTACTGGGGACTGTTTTACCCACAGCACCCTACAAAGAACGAAACTCTATACGGTGGAAAGCAATAGTGGCAAAGCCTTGGTGAGTAGGAACTCTGGCAGTTAGATAAGCTTGTTTACATTGGTTACAAAATGGTCTGATTTCACCAGGGGAAAGCTAATAATCCTTTAATCGAGTAAACAGAACAGCCAACAGGGTTCCAATATCAATGAGGTAGTGATTGAAATCTAGAGATCTGAAGCGGGGGTCGAAGGTAGAGGCGACGGTCATGAGGTAAAAAACGGATTAGGTACATGATCAGGATAGAAGACGTAAATGATAACTAGAACTGAAGTTCAGCTGTCTTACTGAAATCTGTCTGTTGTTTAATTATTTGTATCCCTTATTATAATGAAATATTTAACTCCATGTATTCTGGTTGTGGCTGCATAACCTTTTCAAACTGAGTGGAGGCAGCATTTCATCACTAGCATCATTGCCTCCCTACTGGATTTCACCTGAATCCTCTAGTAAAGCAAACTGCCAGAACATTAATAGAGCCGTTCACACATCCTGATGATCAGCAGCTCTTCTTATCCATCCAGGGCTGCAGTTACCTAAGATAACTTATGAACTTAAGTAAAACCTTATTGGGAACAAACTGAGGAAACAGAGGCCCTCAAATGAAAATG
The DNA here is from genome assembly GCA_903066815.1 of Brachyrhaphis roseni. Lineage (NCBI taxonomy): Eukaryota > Metazoa > Chordata > Actinopteri > Cyprinodontiformes > Poeciliidae > Brachyrhaphis > Brachyrhaphis roseni. The sequence goes on from CAEFZY010011070.1 coordinate 34,119, forward strand.
CCAAGCAAATGTCATAAAGCTGAAATATCACAGCTTAGTTGTTTTTTTTTTATTATTATTATTTTCGAGTCGGGTATAAAAACAAGCCACCAGGTGATGAAGGATGTGCGATCTATTAGTGTGAGGGACGTTATCGGTCCCTGAAGTGGAGGCGAGAAGCCTGCAGTTTATTAATATGGATGAGGCTTGTTTACTCCTTGTAGCTCTAATTCACTCTCATTTACACAATTACACACATAAACAGGCTCTCTCATCTATCTGTCACTTCAGATCGTTTGAAAGATTAGTCTCCTCCCTCGTCCTCCACTCCGGCTTCGCTTAGTGGAGCTTCTGAACAGCTGTACGGCCGTTTATTATGTCAATTATGAAGATGATAATTAGCTGTAAAATATAAAAATGAAAAGAAGAGGACAGCAACAGAGATCTTGTTCACCACATACACCTCTTTTTTTTTTTTTACTCCTTATTCATTATCTTCCCCACTATTCCATCTTGGATCGGTTTAGAATAAAGAACTGAAAACATTTTTGAAACAAAAAAAATAAAGGTTACAGTTATTAAAGTTAAGGGGAGAGTTGTGTCCCACTCTGGTCTTAAAAAACCAGAGTGGGGATCAGTCTAAAATGGCCGCCAAAATGGCCGCTGTAATCAGAGTTACAGTAACTTCTAAAACTATTCACAACTCTTTTCACATTTTGTCACATTACAAACAAAAACAATGTATTTTATTGGGATGTTATGTGATAGATTAACATAATAACATGTAAAATACCATACTAAGGCAAAATGTAAAACAAAAAATCATGGCTTTCAAAACATTTTACAAATCTGAAAAGTGTTGCAATAATTTTTATTAAGCTCTCTGTATTTTGATGTTCCTAAGTAAAGTCTAGAGTAATTAATTACTTTTCAGAAGACACCTAGTCGTACTTTGAGCTGCTTTCACACTTGTCACATTTGCTGTCATTTTAAAAAAAAAGCTCCTGTTACACGAGTCTAAATGAGGATAAACTAGATTAATGTGGAGTTCACAGTATCCTGATGCATCATGACTGGTTACATTACTTTTTCCACAACCTTTCTTGCTAATTTTTAAAGTATTAAAGGTAGAAAAAAAAAAACACATTAGAAATCTCAGCTGAATCAACCGGGAATTAAATAAAACTGTTAGATGAGTGGTCAAGTGGTCATATAAGTTTAGGCTAATTAATCAAAATAAGGGCTGCCCAAAGTTTCACTTTGACTTCCAGTCATCCTGTATCCCTGCAGCTGAGTAAAGAGTCTCAGTATAGTGTAGTATAAGATTAAGTTCTAATTGGGTCATTGTTCTGATATTCCAGAGCAGCTGTGTTGTTTCTGTTGTAGGGATGAGGTATAGATGATGTGTGAGAGTTCAGGCGCTTGTCTTGAATTTTTCAATGTTTTTTTTTAACTGTAGCGCCCTGATTTATGTGGTGATCAAACTGTACAAGCAGGGAGGCTGTCTGGGAGCGTCGTTTTCAGAGATTTCCAAAGCTGTGAGCATCTCACAGAGCAATGTTTAATTTATCTTCTTAAATTAACTAGAATATGACAAGTTTGTTGAGAGAAAGCCATAAGAAGTCCCATTTAAAGCTTCCCAAAATCCTTGTAGAGGACACACTGACACACGGTCCCTGTGAAACAGAACTTTTATCTACGTGCAATGACCTAGTCAAAGTCAAGAACTAAATACCGGTAAGAATTTGTGGCATGTCTTCAAATTTTCTATATGATTGAGTTTTAACAAATTTTGCTACAAATACTCAAATAGTCTGGAGCAAAGCTGGTGGAGACGTAACCTACCTTTTAAAGATTCCCACTGTAGTGAAATGTAGCTCTGAATTCAGAAGTACACCAAGCTTATCAGTTCTTCCGTCAGGATTTCTGTCGTATTTTGGGTAATCACACAAAATCCCAATGAAATAAACTGAATTCTGTAGTTGTGAAGAAGCTGGAGGATGATGAAAACCTTCTGCAAGGAGCTAGATCTGTCAGAATGGAGCCGTTACTCTTACAGTAATTTTTGCACTGCAGTGATTACAGTACATTCAAATTTATGAAGTGCCCTAATGCTCACAATAAAGAGAAACAAATCACCCTTCAAGCCTCTGTGACTGAAGAGCAGACAACACACACCGCTACACACACACACACCCAAGCAACCAAGTCCGTCATGAGACTCTGGGAAAAGCAAGACAAGCTCCAAGCTGTCAGAATGCATGTGTGTGTAGGGGTGTGTGTGTGTATGAATAAGACAGACTTTCTTCTTAATTAGCAACCTACTCTGATGACATCAGGTGGGGCTCAAACTGTGCTGGGTCGCTCCGAGTGTGTGAGCGTTAAAGAGCCTCGTTTGATTTTCCTCCTCCGTGACACGTCTGAGAGCTGAAAACCCTCCCTAATCACTTCTGAGGCTCACACCCTCGCCATTACCGCCATTACCCAGGAACCCCGGCACATGCCGGCAGAGCACGCGACACACGGCGTTTGTGACACGTGCTGCCGGATTGCACAACATCTCAGGCCGGAGTGAATAGGAGAAAAAAAATGTTCTCGGTTAGTTAGCGTGTTGATGATCAGACGCTTCCTTACCACACAACACGGACAGAACCCGGGGCTGCGAACTGTCGAACTGCCAGGAAATTGCTTTTGTGGATTATTGCATGTTCCCGTAAATGAAACCGGCGAGGCGCAGAGAAATTACAGTTTCCTGAAACCAATCGGTGAAATAAGGGGAGATGGTTCTTTATTATGCTAATATCGGCTGAAACCAGAAATTAATGTACACTGAATTAAAACACACACAGCTTCCGTCTCACATTAAATCAGACTGTTTAAGGGAGAGAGAGTTTGTAGGTGATGGATATTATTTTTATTTTTTAATCGGTGGATTTTTAAATTCATTAATAGTTTGCAAAGGAGGCTGTTCTCCATCTGGTCAAAACGCCACAAGCGACTAAATACACATGATTTACGGATATCAATTTGTGCCCTCATGAAGGCGACTGTAGAGAAGGTCAGTTCAGTGAGTAGATCATCCGGGGCTGGGCTTTAGTCCAAGTGCAGGGTTCCAACAGGCCTGATTTATTCACCTGGAAGGGCAACTTTAAATAGCAACATTGCTCTGAGAAATCAGTGGCAGCATTGCCGTGTCGGATTGATGCGCCTTCCCTCAAACGCAGCAATGTGAGAAACTGATCAGGTTATGGTGAGCTCTGGTACAGCTAAGTTGAGTCTAATGCACACTCTACTTGACACTCAACGTTCAATTCACTTCAAAACTACTTTATTAATCACAGAGGGAAAAGCATTCTCATAAGAGAGAATGCTCTGCAATTTTATTTAATTCTTTAAGAATTCTTTATTTTCTAGTCCAAAGTTACTTGGTAAGGTTTTGTGTTTTTACAGTCTGCATCTCAAGGACTGTCTTTTGAAGACGGCGTTTTGGACATGCAGTTTAAGGAAGAGGCCTGGCCGGATGATGCTAAATTATAAACTGAAAAATTGCTTTTTCTTACACCCTCTCTGGCCCACAGTTCTGGTCATCAGGCTTTTTTGTTTTCCTTTTTTCACCTTGGACAAGAATGCTCATCAGTAAAGCTCTAACTGTATTACACATCAGTCGACAGATGGTCGTCCGAAATGAATCCTAAGCATTATTATCGTAACCATTTACTTTGGCTGAGCTCCAGACTGGCTGGCCAGTGTTCATTATTTCAGAGTTGGGTCACTGAAATAATGAACACTTCAGACATGAGTTTTATTTGGAAGGTTGTTCCTGAGATTTGTTTGCCGTGGTTGAACTATTTTGTCCTGCCTTTCCCTCCCATTAGTTTCCCCACAGTCGTCCTTGTTTCCTGCTTCTCACACCTCCGTTGTCAGATCCCGGTGTTGACGTATAGTTACGTGTCCGACCTGTTCCCCGTTGTTTTTCTGTTGCAGTCGTTTTCACCATCTTGTTTCCAGCCAGGGTTATCAGAGTTTCTCTAAGACCGATTATTGAGTTCTGAGTTTTTTCTTGTTTCATTGAAATGTTCGAATCGCCTGACATTCTGTCTGAGTTCTGGGCAATTAATGACAGCTGTGTGATAAAACGTACCATGGTTCAAATGTCTGAGTCTGAGGCAAATAATACAAATAATATTCCGTTCTAAACCATGGATGGTTTTAGCACGTAGCTGCAAATTGTAAAAGTCGGTGGAATGATTCTCCTCCAGAATGATTGATATTAGAAGAAAGAGAACAGACTGCAGAAGAAATGGCTCAGATTATGCAGTTATATACAAATATGTACATTTATACGATCAAAACAGGAAGAGATGAGCTACATATTTTTTTTTCAATAAAAGGAAGAAAAAAGCCCGTTAGCATTTCTCGAAGCACACCCTCTCGCCAATGGGTTTCCCCTCTTGACAGATTCTGGCCGAGAAAGAGTTAATTTAAATTTAGTTCAGTAGCCTGCGCATTGCCAGAACTATTGGTTGGAAAAAGCAGTGGAACATAAATTTATAGGTGGATTTTACATGCGGTTTAGAAGAGTGCTTATAAGTTTCTTGAAGTTGACAGAGTAGAAGCAGTCTCCCACAGCGACACCTCTGGTCTGAAGGAGTAACAGCAAGTGATAGAAGCACATCAACGTTCATATTCGGCTTTTATCAGCTTGTAAACACAACAGTCATTGTGTAGGACAAAACGTGAAAAGGTTTGAAACAATCCTTCAGGACGATTTACTGAAGCTTTGGACCTGTAAACCTGAATGCTGTTGAGAAACCTAAACGGTGTCGGCTGTTTCTCCTACCTAAAAGTGCCTGTCTGTGTCTGAGCGGCGCTGCTAGAGCTGCTGCTCCATCTACTGTCGTTATTTAGTTACCTAACTCTGTAAAGAGATACAGAATAAAAAGAACAGAATGGGGCCATTACGCTGCAGTAAGGAGCTAGTAATGGACTATAAAAGAGCTGTAAAATCCACAAGCTCAATCTCCAAGGCCAAGTCATGCACACACACACACACACCATTTGTATCTTTATTTGAAGCCAATTGCCTTGTGAAGTGTCATAGATCAAATGAGACAGTATAAAAACATGTACAGAGGAGCAATTGAACTTAAATACTCCACACAAAGTCACCTAACAGGTAGTACTACGAGTCAAGTGAGCTTTAAAATTGATTTTCACTCAAAGTAAAAATGTTACTTGCTATAATAGAAGACAATAAGCACAGAAATATAAATTGGAATCTAGATTGAAGCAGAGAACAAACCACATATGTGCTCCCTCACTGATGTCCAGCATTGATTCAAGAGACCTTAGGGACGGGGTGAGGAGGAACAAACCTTCATTTGTTCTTCACAGCAAAGAACAATGAATCTTTGTTGATACCATTATGTTCCTTAGATCAATCAGTTCATCCATCCATCCATCCAACCATGATGAGGTTGCAGAAGGCCAGACATCCCTGTAATTACAGCACATTTTCAGCACTATAATTAAGACTATCCAATCAGAAACTAGCTGCTCTTCTGATTAATGACAGGCTGGCATCTGTAGCTGAGCAATAGGCAAATGAGACGGTGGCTACTCACTTGCATTAGCTTCGAAGAAGTTGGTGACAAGCATGTTTAGACTGGTCACCCATTGGATTGCTTTTCCCTTCACTGTCCACTAGCATAGATAAGCTAGCGTTTGCATTGGATTTGCTGGAATTAGTTTCGGTTAGGTTGGAAGCTACCAAGTAGACGCTAACTTCAACATTGTTAGCAGCTTACAATTAGCCTGTTGCGATATTGTCACAGTACCTGCAGATTGTTCATATCGTGTCTGTTACTCTGTAGAGCAATACTTTGAATGTGCAGTAGGAATAAAACTGTGACAAGCAGTTTAAAATCGTTGGGGACTTCTTCAATACTTCTATTTTAAAATGTTGAAGGCCCAACAATCAGTCTTTATTAGCAGACTGTTAAAATTACAGTAACTTAGGAACTACTTTATTCCTTACAATTGAACACAGTCTACAGGTTATCAAGCTAACATTTAAATGAATTGTGTAAGACATACAGCAACTGGATAGGACTTTACAACACAGACTTGACTGACAACAGATCTTATGATGTTTTAACATTGGGAAATTTCTTGCTCATTATTACACTGGTCCACAACCTGTAAGACATGGTGGAGATGGTTTCAGCATAAGGACTTGGGTTTATATGCCATTGGTGGCATCTAGGATTATCTCGAAAGGGTATGCATCAAACAGCATTCAACAGTCTAAGTAGAGATTTGCAATTTCTATTTTTTACCTGTTCTGGCACAAATGATGATTGAAAGACCTTCCTGTTTGGACGACTGACTGCTGAATGCGGCTCAAATCTGACTGGTCTGACACGAGTTAGCGAAGCGAGATGTCGAACAGCACAAACACAGCGGAAGTAACCTGTCTTTTCATGCACTCCAGTACCAGCCTGTGTATCTAAAAACAGGAGGAGTCTGTGACCTTGCTACGTTGTTTTTGTCCCATTTGGTTATCTGGATGCCTGACAGCACAAGTAAACATTTCTTTTAGACTTTGGTTTTGGCATTAATGATGACTGAAGCACCTTTACTTGCAGAGAGCTTATTGATGGATGTTAAGCCGCAAGTAAAATAGATTCAGTGGGTTTGAGCTTTGCATTTGGAAGATGGGAAGAACACAAGAAATTTAGAAACGCGTAGAAGAAAGGAAGGACGTAAGGACAAAGGAAGGGAAGAAAGCAAGGAACCAAGGAAAATGGGACAAGAAGAACAAGAAGGAGATAGGAAAGAAGGATGGAGCTAAGGAAGGAAAGAAAGGAAAAACAGGAGTAAGGTAGGAATAAAAGGAATGGACATAGACAGGTATGGACGAAAGACGGATGTAAGTGCACAAGCAAGATAGTAAGTTATAGGAAACAAAGTCTGGAATGCAACTTTTTCCCCCTCATTCCAGACCGAGGAAATGATTAAATGAAATCAGATACTTTAACAGAATTTCTCCAAGTTGGAATCTAGCCTGAAAGACATGTTTTCCTGCGACTGTAATCCTATTTACAAAAGTTGCAGCTGCCACACTTGGGGTAAGTAATACTGGAGCGTTCTGGAAAAAAAAAAAAAATCTGAAATGTCTACATTTGCACCTTTATCTTCATAACAGAAACCAAATCACCTGGGAGAGAACGCAGCCACCAGCTGTGAGGAAGAACAAGATGTGACGTAAATCAATGTAAAAGTGTCTAATGACTCGCGGCTCCCGGAGACCGCAATCAGAGAGAACGTCCCGAATTCCTGTCACCTCTGTGCCACGTCTCATCTTTGGCCCACAGGCTCAGGCAGTCTGGAACGTGCTGCTCATCATCCTGTCTCATAACTTTCTCATCAATCTTTCTGTCTCCCCTCCCTCACCCAAATAATATTATAACAACCCCAGCAGTGAAGTACAGAGAGACAAGAGAACAAGAAAAGAGGGGGGGCAGTAATTCGGGCCGAAGGCGACACATCAGAAACTAGACACTCAATTTCACTTTCGCAGTAATCTCTGCGTTTCTACCTGTAATCTGTACAGTGAGAGCCGGGCATGAAAGGGAAGTTCTCCCTCTTTTTCTGCAGGGCACAATTCCATCGGTGTGCTTTCGAACAACAGACAGGCTGGTGCGAGTTCGTGTGTCTGTGTGTGTGTGTGTGTTTGTGGAGTTAATAAAGCTGATGGCACTTTGAGCTACTGGTTTGATTAAAGAGAGTTACTCCGTCTTTGTGTCCGTCTTTGCTCCCTAATTCTCATTCCGGGCCCCGCTTTCATTTCTCTTCCCTTCTGTGACCGACTCGGGAAGAAAGGATGAAAGGAAAGAGAGGGGAGAGGCGGAGAGAGGAGGGCTGCCGGTTGTTAACCTTTATGAAGATGCCACTTTGTTGATTTCTCTGTGTTTCATCTTACACTCAAGTAATTAAATCCATCAAACGCACACGTAGCCACACGGCTTCAGGCACTTCGCCGGCTGCTAATTAAAGCATCTGTTTCTGCCTGATCTCTGCTACTTTGGCCCAGAATGTTTTCCGTTTCCATTCCGCCCCTCCATCGCCCCAAGAATCCGACATTAGCATGTGTGCATTTGATCAGCTACAAGCTGGTGATGCATTTTTATTTGCACTGTGGATGTGGATTATGGTTGGGAGAGTCAATAAGCATTCTTACAACCCTTTTAAACGCACATCTTCTTTTCCCATAGCTATTGAAGAGGCTCATACTCATCTGAGACTTCACTCATATATATATACATATATGTGTGTGCGTACGTACGTATGTATGTACAAATACATCCCTGAGTGTTGTTTTAAACATGCCAAACTCATAGGGGGCAATGTAGCGCAAAGCTAAGACCTATTTCAGCTCATCAGATGGCTTCAAAACAAGCACAACTTCTATAAGGAATTAAATATGATGTCAGGAAGTTCATATAGGCTCACCACTGTAAGCTTCCTTGGATCACTTCTGATACTGACCGCCACCAATCAGGAACACCCCACAAGAACTTCGGATTTGGAGATACTTTGACCTAGAGATCTAGAGATTCCAGTCTAGTCCTTGGTAAACTTTCTCAAATCCTTCTCCATTTCTAGAGGAATTTCCAGATTTCTTGAATTTTAATACTGACTTTTATTTTGAGTTCACTATCACTGTCTGACATCCTCTGCACTTCAACATGAACAAAAACAAGAGTTGGTTGCTTTTAAAGGAGGTCAAGCCACTGTTTTCAGCTTGAACAGCAGGTGGAAACATCAAAACTCCTCTACCACTTACTGCGACAACACTTAGGAGACACACTGAGATAAATAAGTCAGAATGTGAAGCCTGTGTGGGCCCTGCAGCAAGGGAGGGTGCTGCTAATAGTGAGCCTCGGTGGATGTCGGAATGGGCTGTGAAGCATCAACCTGATGGATCGATCACAGCTGAGGAAAAGATTTGCATCAGTCTTCTAAATGGCACAGCTGCAGTGACACATTAGGCCTTTAAATACAGCCCTTACATTGATACACAGCTAAAGGGTTGCCGTCTAGGTTTCAAACTAAATTGAATCAAGTTGATGGAAGCAGCGGTGCTCTGAATGAAGGTCAGTTCTCAGTGTGATACAGTGAAAACAGACATCAATATTAAAAACATGAGAACAGCTAAAAGTACAAAACACAGCTCACACCCAAGATGCTCTCAGAGACTTTTGTCTTGTGGGAGGCAAAGTGATCACAAAGGAGCTTGCAATAAAGGTACATTCCCCTCATAAAGGTCAGGAAGGAAGACAGACACACGTCACAAGGTGAAAAATGTTCCAAAGCTTCTACAGGTGAATGATGGGAAGCCCAGCAGTTCAGGAAACATGCACACATCCCTGCAAACCTTACGTTTAGGTAAGATGTACAACCTGGCAAGACTCACTGGACCTCTGTAACCCCTTGTGCACAATCGACCAATGTGTTACACCCCTTTATAGAACAAGTGATATTCAGTGAAGTTGTCTTTCCGTAGTAGGAAGATGGCATATGACTGTGTTACTTGGTAAAAATAAAATAAAGAGTTGGAGTGTTTTGGCTGACTAGTATAACTCAAACTACACAACAAGGTGATGACAGTCACTACGCTTTTCATCCATTCTTGAATTAGCTTACCCTCAACCTTTTTATTTGACTAGCCAAACGACCGCAATGCAGAACGTGGACATGTTCGTGAACAGCTGGACGATGGCCAATCAGAGAGGGTATTCCCACCCTTCACTATTTCTGATTGTGTTTAGACCGCAATATGGGCCAGGGAGGGATGTCCAGTGTTTGAAACGTTTTTTTTTTCCTTCAAATGACTGGGACTTCAAAAATTTTTCTACATGTGCTATTGAGAAATCAGGTCACATCTAGAGCTTTGCTCAGAGTGAGACTTCCCTGTGTAGAGTGAAAGAGTGAGATAAGAAAGAGGAAAAGTATGGATTAGAACCAGCAACCTTGTGTTTATGTGTCAAGCTCATGCTTTCCACTTAAAGTCCTATAAAGTTGAAAGTTTCACTTTTAGGTCTAACCTTTCTCATCCCCACCCCGGGAGGAAATACATAAATGGGCAAGCGATACCTGCATATGGATTAGGTTTATTGTCAGAAAGAAAACGGAACATAATCTGTTTTTCAGTCTGCTGGGCAACATGGTCGAAGCAAACTATCTTTTCTGTCAGAAATCCATAACTCTGCAGGATGTTCTCATCAGCCAATCAGAGAGCATGAGTCTTACCAGCGTGCCCCCATGCTGCCCCTGCTTCCCCATGTCCCTCAACGATTTTTTTTTTCTCCTCCAGCAACAAGCACATACACACCCTGCCTAGCAGGAGACGTGGGGTTGGCAGATGAACAGCGCTGTCATTTGTCAGCCGTATCCCAGAGGTAAAATAAGGAGATAGGCAGCACAAGTCTGCATCGCTGTGTGTTTGCGTGAGTGAGTGTGTGTGTGTCAGCTTAATTGGGTGTAGCAGAGATGTTGCATGGAATGATCAGAAAATTGATCCAAAACTTTGCTCGATGGTTCCTGGCTTGAACTTGAGGAGCAGTGAAGGGAGAGAGGTTTGAGCTGCAGCTGAGCAAAGACGGAAAGAGACACGGAGGAGACACAGATACAAAGGAGACCCTGATTGTGGAGCAGGCTGAACGGAGTTCACAGTCTCAGGCTGAATACATTTCAATGTATTCATAATCATACTCACTGTGGCTACTGAAACGAGCCCAGTCGAGCTCGTGTGTGTGTGAATATGTTATCACAGCGCGAGCCTTATCCTCTGGAGAGAACCTGCCGCTGTAAAGCCGCTCTGCATAAAACAACACTGCCACCCAGTGGTGAGATGACGCAATTGCTCATTTCAGGTGACAGCCTCGTAGGAACTTCTCAGTTCTACAGTCGCGTCACCAAAGACACTCAACAACGCGTTTTTTCTTACATGTGTCTAGTCTATAGCCTTCTTACCAATAACGCAAGTTAGAAAATTAATTGCAATTTCTGTTCAGGAGAAAATGAGGACAAATACCACATTCATCTTCAGTTTAAATGGCTGAAGGCATATGCAGACTAAAACAATAGGATTAAAACATTTGTTCTACACAATTTGAAGATGTTCTCCGTTTAATCCTCAGACTTTTTATTTGGTGTTTTTATAACAGTTAAAGTGAGAATGAACACAACCGTGAAATTAAAATAGACGTCGTCAGATCTCAAACATATCATAGTCAACACGGTCTATGAGGAGAGAATGAGAAAACAAGCAACTTCCAACTTACCCACTTCTGACTTTTCAGGCTGATTTTTCGTAAAAGTAGACCACAAGATGCTTAAAAGAAGATTCCAGAAATAGGCTAGCTATAGCGGATAGGCTAGCTACAGTATATCGGGTACTCTAGCTATATCGGGTACTCTAGCTATAGCGGGTACTCTAGCTATAGCGGGTACTCTAGCTATAGTGGGTAGGCTAGCTATAGCGGGTAGGCTAGCTATAGGGCGTCTTTGTAAGCGCGTTTCTTCACTTCCCGTTTTCAGAGATACATAAAAGAACATTTATTTGTAAAGAACTACATTTTAAATTTTTCACTTTATTAGTTTATATAGACATAAACTAGTGTTGAAAAAGAGATATTAAAAATATTACAATATCTCACCATGCTCTGCGGTTAGCTAGGCCTCATCCATTATTCTGTGATTTCCTGTAACAGTCCCCTCCAGTGACAATCTAATTCAAGAAACTGATTAGCATACGTGAGCTATGGTGTTCATTAGCCTCATTATAGATTCATAACTCTGACTGAAATAGATGAGATGCTTGTAACACGGTTCAGGACAACTAAAGTCCCATACACAGGCAGGATTTGGTTCTCCTGGCCACAAACACACACCAACACGTTAGCATAGTTATGTTAAATTACTCTTGAAGTCATTTAGACCAAGAACTTCTGCTTTGAGCTGCTAGAAAACATTCAGCCAACATGGGGACTCAAAGGGAAATTAATGAAAACATGAACAATACAGACGTAAAATTAATCCGCTGAACGTTCACCTTCATTTGTTGAAGACTCACTGAGATGCATTTGTGCTCAAAATAAAATCAGAAACATGTGTAAAGCTCCAAATAAATGCATTCATTTTTATTTCCATATGGCACATCCATTCCTAATCATCACATAAGGAGAAATTAATCAAATCTGTTTTATACAGAAAGCAAAGGAAAAGAATGTGAGGCATTGCCATTTTTCTTAACGCAAACATACGTGATATTTTCTCAGATTTTCTTAAATGGTCAACGCAAATGATGGTCAGTATAATTTTCAAGTCATGAACTATTACATTATAAATCAAATTTCACTGAATAAAGCTCCCCATGAGAACAATATTGTTTTCAAAAATAAAAAACTTAAAAAAGCACTGGCCTGCTTAATAATGTGGAACATCCTTCTTAACTAGATTTCCTTTAATTGAGCTTCACCAGACAAATTAATCAACCAGCTCTCTGAAATTATTATAGTGATTCAAAGAGCCCTGACACACAAAAAATTTAATCTTTATGACACTTACATCCAATTTGCAAAATAATTTAGAACACAGTGTAAATAGATTAATAAAAAATAGGCCCAACAACATAAAATGAAAAACATTCATACTGTGAAGCCTGAGCCACTATGTGCCAGTGTACTGGTTTTAATTCCTTATTTGGTGTTTTATGGCAAAGACACACAGACATGGGACCCTAAAACAGAACAATTTTGCTTTTCATCAGTCCATAACATGTTGCAGCATTTATCATTGGGCCAGTCCATACCTTCTTTGGTTAATTTAAAGTCTACAATACATGCAGGTCTTACAACAGTGGGACATAGCCAGCTTGTGTTGTTGATATTTTGGCAGAAATGTCTTCTAAAGCCTTTTCTCTGTTGTCAAGTCTCACCCTAGCTGGTTAATGTCTGGTTAGAGCCTAACTTGGTTAGACACACCCAATGCGTTGGGTGTGTCTCCCAACACATTATGTTCCTCACAATGTGGGCAAGAATGTTTGAACGTGGGTGGGCCGTAGGAACTGTGGTCAACTCTTTGATGGTGTCATTTTGCCCATTTCTATGAAATCTCTCGGAACATTTGTTCGTTGCGGGTTGCTCTGTCCAGTAGATGCTGTATTCGCTCTTCTGAAAGTGTTGCCTTAGTTCATCCAGTGACGTAAATCCACAAATTAAGTCTTCTGCCAATCAAATCACTTAAGAGCTGAGGTATTTACAAAAAAGAAAACCAACAAAATAAAAAATAAAATAAAAAATGTTAAAGTCCCTTACCTGTAGATAAGGGACAGTACTCAAACTGTAGAACTTCTTTGATCAGTCTGAAGCTAACCATTGGTTGATTTGGCCATTTTGGCTATTCTTTAGTCCAGTATGACTGTCTCTCTGTGTTTTGGTTTCCATTTTAAAACTTAGATCATTTTAGCTGAGCATCTTATCGTTTCCTGCACTTGTTTTAAATTTTTCCTTCTCAAACCTTTTAATCAAAGTTTTATGGGGTTTTTTGTTTTGACAATGTGAAGCACTTTGAAGTGTTGCTAAAATATACTATGAAATAAATTTGATTAACTGATTGAAAGGTTGTTGTTTTTCAGAAGAGCATCTTGAACTACCCACTTTACTCAAATTTTCAGAGTTATGAACTATGACCTGGAATGTGCAGCTTTTGCATTTCTAAAACAAAATCTGAAAAACTTGAAAGGACATAAATATTTCTGATGCAGAGGATGTGTTCACTTAATAAAATTCAAATTACAGTTATATTTTTTGTGGCTATAAAAGGAAGGATTTATCTCAGCAGAATTATGTTTGCAGGCTGTACGGGATCCTGTGGTTTGGTTTACACCGCTGGAAAAGTTAAAGAGCATTAAATTAGTTTGGAGCCATAAATTGTTTCAACATGCCATCGGGAATTTTTTTTTTATTTTTTGCCAGGGACAATCAATTTCTGGATGAGGTTTCCAGTCATGCTACAGTGCTGAGGCCTTCCTGAGTCAGTGGGAGGCAGTGAAGGTATATTGACACCTGGGTGTCTGCTTGACTAATGGGGCCACAGCTGAGTGTGGATGGCTTCTATCTGGCTTCCCCTCCCAGGCTGGAGAAGGTCATCACTCATACAGACGGACAGAGAGAAAGACGAGGGAATGGAGGAGAAGATGGGCCGTGAGTGTTGAGCGCTAGCGATGCAACACAAATCAGAACCCACAAAGATGAAGACAAAGAAGGTGGATGTAAAAGATTTCTTCTGCTTTTGCTTTATCACCACCAATAATTTAGTCACAGTTAATCCATGGTTAACATGGAGGTCCATTAGCTTTTTTTATATATATATTGAACCACGTTGGATTGAGTTGCTAGCTTCATTAAATATTAAAATAATCATTTGTTAGCAGAATTTTGTCTGGGCTCAGGTTTACTTCGTCTAATACAAAAAGTTGTTTGACAATGTGAAACATTTAAATGAGACAGAAAAAAAAGAAAAAAAGCAGCCAATGTCCGAGTCCGGTTCCTACATCCTACAAAAAATGTTATACATGTATTTATACAACATATTTTAAATGAATGTTTTATTATGCTGACACTGTGATTCACTGGAGCTCAGGCTCAGCTCTGAACCGTTACTGTGACATTGCCACAGGCGCAGCAGCTTTTTTTAGGTTGGATGGTTTTACTTCTTCTTCTTCTTTGTTCTGGTTCAGCAGAAGGTGTAGTGGTCAGTCCCCGGGGTGTGTTTTAAAGTATGCAGCACAGAAAAGAGCAAATATTATTCACGTTGTAATTTAAAGTCAGGTCCTGACGCCACTCTGGGGGGAAAGGGAATGATTCAGCACAAACAGAGGCCTCAGGTAAATAAATAATCATTTTAAAAAGCATCTACCTCCACGCTAGCAGCCGGATGCCATTCGAGTCTCATGTTAAAAATGCTTAATACATTTAATAATCCTGAAACCTATCAGAGACTTCACTAGTTAAACAGCAAAGGTCCAGTTTAATGATCTGGTTTTAATTTTTTCCTTTTCCTTTCACTAATACTCACAGTGCGACATTATTCCCGCATTTTACAAAAATTGTATGAAGTTAATTTCTTTCTTCAAAATTCCACACACAAATACCCCATTATGACACTATTAACATAAAACTACTATAAAATTCAGAGACTGTTAATTAGATTAGGATTTTTTTTTTTTGTTTAAATCAGCACTAGAAAATATACTTACTTCAGTTTGTGTACAGCATGTATGCAATGCAGTCTGTATTTGGAGAAAGCTCAGATAATCTAAATGGATGCTCTCTGTCATCGTCCCACAGTCCTTAAAGGGGTCGACTGGACGCCCATGAGCTTTCTACTCTGTGCGCGGTGCACACCCAACCCCGCGTGTGCTTTGACAAATTTTTTTTTTTCTCCATGATTTTGGGAACTGACGGGAAAATGAGCACATAAAACTTGAAATGTTGCATGACATGATTATTCCTGAAAAAAAAAAAATAATGAAGAAAGGGTAATATATAAAATAGATTTAATTTCAAACATAATTTATCCAGTAAAAATGTTTAAAACACGCACCAACACGTAATGTTTGATCCAAACAGCAAAAGTTTCAGACAAGCACATCCTCTGGTCGAAAAGCAAAAAATTAAAATAAAATGATGTAAAAAAAAAAAAAAAAAAAAACAAGACCATGAAGTGGCCACCTCCCGAACCCTGGAGGGACTCGATCCTACGTAGCCTGCCGCTTCCTCCTGGATGCTAGGTCCAACCTTTCCAGTGCGTCCGATGTTCCTGGTCCAATCCAGGAGTCTGTGGTGACGGTTTCCTCGGAGCTCTCGCGGTTCAGACTGAGAGGAGACGACTGAAGAGGGGAGGACTCATCGTCGGACCCGTCCAGAGGTTCTGCAGAGAGAAAGAAGCAGGCAGCGGCTCAAGAGACAGCCAGGAAAACAGTTTCTGTTACAACACAACGTCCCAGAATGTATGTTTGACTGATTTTTTTCCAATACGGTGGAAATGTTTGTTCAACATTCTCTAAAAACTTCCAAAAATACTTTTTGGTTTGTTAAAAAATGTCAGACTTTTAATATAAGACTTTTTAATGCCACCTTGAATAACATTTAAGACCAAAAAATCTGTAAATATAGGGTGACTGTTGGAGAATCCTGCTGTGTTACACTGTATATCGGTAGCCTTAACCTCCATAGCACCATAAAAGTTTTTTTTTGTGTGTTTTTTAACAGTACGCACCTAGTCTTCTATGGGTTGACGGTGAAACATCCAGGTAACGTCAATAAATTTACACATACGCATGATAGATGCAAAAAAAGCTAGCTAGCTAGCAAGCTATCAAGTAAGGGTATATTATTAAATCAATCAAATTTTATTTGTGTAGGACATTTCAGGAACAAGGCATTTCAAATTGCTTTACATCATAAAAACACCAAAACACAAAGAATCAACATAAAATCAACAATCGAAACATTACATTTAGTCAAGTGCCATCGTTAAATTCTTAATCTATTATGCATCTAGTTAGCATTAGCCTCAAATCAAAGAACATAATGAAGATGTCTGCACACATCTCAAACGTCTACCTGAAAAGTCCCACAAGAGAAATCAGATACATGAAATGAAATAGTTCTGCCACAAACATTTAAGGATTTAAGGTCTTACTTTTAGATTCATGAATATAAGACTTTTAAAGGATGTGCTGACACCCTGCATCAGCTGACCTGTCCTGTTCCGCCTCCTGACCTCACTTCCTGCCTCCTCCAGGTTCAGCCTGCCACCTGAAGGGTCAGGGTAACTTCTCTGAACGAAAGCAACTCGATCCTGGAGGTTACAAGACGAGCATTAAATTCAAGAGACGGATTGTAAAGCGAAGAGTCACACAAATGCAGATAATGGTCACCTGGGGGCGCTGTGCCTGCTTGGCCAGTCTCCTCCTCTCCCTGGCTGACAGCTGACGGATCCTGTCCTGCTCTGGAGTCGGGGGCACCGGAGAAGCCCCGCCCAGGGGGTCTGAACACAACGAGCAGGATCAGAATAAAAACGGAAAAAAGCAAAAGGAATTCTGCACCAAAACCTTCCAGGGTAAATATTAGCTTTGCTTTCCAGTGCTTGACAGACGTGTTATTATGGTGAGGTGATCAATTTTATCAATTGAATGGAATTTTTGGTTTTTGAAAAATTGTAGTTTTAGTCATTTGTAATTTATTTTTTTAAAAAAGAAAAGAAAAGAAAAAGAAAGCAAGAAAAAAATCTCTAAAAATTGGAAATCAGATCTGGTATGAAAAAATATATTTAATTTTCCTTTAGGACTAATAAAGTTTTGCAAAATGAACTGATCTGGCTGATTGAGTCTATATGTGATAGTTGTGATAGTTAACTCTTCAGAAATAGACACTTAATACTTTTTAAGTATCAATTTAGAACAAAAAGGAGAAGAAAAAGCTGTTTAAAATGAGAGAATTGCTGCAAACAAACACTAGAGACAGCATTCATTAACAGTCTGCTGTACTGTCTTACCAATGAAAGCGCTCTCAGACTCGAGCAGGAAACCTCTTCTGGATGCACCGTTCACACTCCTCTGTAACACACACAAACACACACCACTGGTCACAAATCACCTCCAAAAAATGCTACACAGTGTCATAATAAAAAGCATACCGTATTTTCCAGACTATAAGTCGCAGTTTTTTTCATAGTTTGGCTGGAGGTGCGACTTATACTCCGGAGCGACTTATGTGTGGAAATGTACACATCATTATATCAGATCACATGTTATTTTCACACTAAACCGCAAGAGGGCGCTCTAGGCCTGTGTTATTCTACCTCTGGAGTTAGCCGAGCTGTTAACAAGCGACACTGAGGTGAAGATTTCATTGTGTTTAGTGATTTGGACACGGATGGTTTGGTAAACTTGTTAGCATGTTATTTATGCTATAGTTATCTGAATAACTCTTAATATGTTATGTT